>JAODPA010113843.1:0-19137 GCA_025585075.1 Nepenthes mirabilis
ATATATTTTGTTGGTTTTGTTGTTGTATGTTGTAAAATGATGGACGATAAGATAGTATAGTCCACTGTGCACAGATGTATATGTATATGCTTCCACAAGTTATTATTGTTTGATTCAAGTACCTAATAGCATCTCTCTGTATCCGATGTTGTGTCCGGGGATATAATGTTGGAGCCACGAAATATTGTGACAGACTTAGGATCTTGTGTTGGCATCATTTGTGTTGTCTGGATGTTAGAGTTTATCCCGATGGATTTTGAGATGCATTGTGGTTGTATATATATTGTACAGGGTTAATGTACAGGTTTTGTACTTGTTTAGCGACCGTTTTTCTGCCAAATTTTCGATAGAAAACTTGGTCCGTCACAGAGAGCCTCAATCTCCTCTTTCTCTCTCTCTTCTCCACACACTCTCTCTATCCTCTCTCAGTTTTCCATGCAAAAATGATGGAAAGAAATGTCGTGCATGCTTAAATAGCCGAACTGGCACTCGAGCGCGCGTCGAGCTTTCTTCAAGTGCCCCTCCCCAAGATCCGGTGCTCGAGCACGAGTCAGGCGTGATTTGGCCACCCCTCCCTGGAATCGGAACTCAATAGGGGGCTCGAGCGCGCGTCGAGCGTTGGTCAGGCCTGGGGCAGACTGCAGCGAGCCAGCTTTGCACATGCACCATCTAGGACCAACTTCGACCCTTCTAACCAAATATTTCACATTCTTGGACCCTAATTTTGATTATATTAATTTAATAAATCGTGATTATCATAATTTAAAACTCAAATCTTATTTACAGATTAACATTTCAAGGTTTACAACGCCGATACCCGATTTTGCCAATTTTGGGTCTTTGGGCTTATCAATTCAATTTCTCCCACGTTCTTTAATATCGGTTCACTTATATTAACTTAATTGCTCATAATTATTATGTTTTAGAAATTATTACCTTGCAATTCTCCCCTATTTATAGAAATTTTGTCCTCAAAATTTAACAAATATGAAAATTCAACAATAGGGGATAATCCTTCTAGGTTTCATCTTTGGGTTCCCAAGTCACTTCCTCGATGAGATGATTTTTGCTAGATAACTTTACCATTTGAATTGTCCTAACTCTCAATACCTAATGCTTCTTATCTAAAATCTAGATTGAAACCTTATCATAAGGCAAATTCTTAATCTCCTACAACGATTTCACTCGACCACATACCTACATCCACAATCGTCGATACATGGGAGATTTTATGATAATCCACTAAATTTGAAGGCAAGCCAAATTTATTGACTACCTCTCCCCGACTTAATTCAAAACCCCAAACAAACAATAAACTCTTACTTTAACTAAGCCTCGAAAATGATTATTCACTTGGAACCTCAATCTTATTCTGAAATCGTTGGGCCATGGGCCCACACACTCTCGCTGCACTACTCTAGTTGATCATTTATTTGTACACCCAAATTAACTTGTAATTCTTATCCATTGATTCAGATCAAACGCCTAGGTTACACAATAGCTATATACGTAAGAAAATTTCAAAGATATCGATATATCTAAGGTAAAACCCATAATCCTCATTTTACAATTAATTTAGAAAACACAATTGAAGCAATTATCCCAAAAATTTCAGCACAATCTCAAGTTACTATCAAAACCTTAAAACTTGAATATTTAGCAACTTATCATCTTGTTGGCATGCAAACAAGCCAACTTATTCAATCCGATCATATCATCCAAATTCGCGATAAATGGACCATCCTCATTAGCTAATCTACAATTATCTAAACACCCAAAATCCTTACCGTTCTAACAATCCCAAAGCAAAACCACAATGACTTCTTATCTCATAATTTCATAGTTTTAACACTTCGAATACAATTCTTCTTCCCAAAGTTATAAGAAAAGCACTCCATTTGCTCAAATATTGGGACCTGCTCGCAGTTCACCCTTCAACATCTCCTAGGAAGTATCAAACACCTACCCAATCCAAAGATTCCCAACATCAAATTATCAGCAATAATATTCGCTTTTCTTAAAAGAATCAAGATTCACCTTCATTGTCCTTAAACAGATTTACCCACTTGCACTGTCACATGATCATATCCTCTTTATGACACAACTCCTCAAACTTTTAGGGTCAATTAGACAATAACTATCCCTATAAGCAACATCTATAAATTCTCAAAACGAAAATCCCGACCGTTGACTCATGATTTGGAGATATTCTAGTCATAGACTTCCCACCGACCTAGCCCAAGGGAAACCACCCATACACGTTGCAGGAAAGCACAATCCTAAATCTTCCTCAAAAGTATCACATTTTTCTTCAATTCACTTGATCCATTAGGGATCAGCCTAGATGACATGGTCGACAATTTATCCTTCATTCCTAAAAAACTATCCTCAAACTTCATTCTGACGAATACCGATCGCTTCTAAGCCAAATGCCCCACAGACGCTTCAGTCCTCGAGGAATACTTAATGAATATCTTATTAAATTCAGCTAGACCCAAAAAAAACCGCACACTTTCATGACATCAATCAGTCTTTTTCAAATTAGCCATCATTCAAATCTCTATATAAATAAAATAAGAAAAAAGTTAAATGTGTTCCACCACATTCATGCTGTGAGTTTCCGGGTTAAGAACATAATAATTAGAAAGTAATTAACTTAACATAGGTGAATTGTGATCAAAAGGTACGGGAGGAATCGGATTGAAATGCTCAAAGAGTCGGAATTGATAAATCGGGAACGGAAATTGTAAGTCATGAAATATTAATTCGTAAATAAGATTTTGGGATTTTTGGGAATTTTTCATTTTCCCGCTGTATTTCTTTAAATCGACCCCAAAATATGAATCACTACGTCCCAAATGCGTATATATGTCGGCCGCGCGATCAATCTCACACGTTCCAACCCGTTCGTGGTATTCATACCCTCTAAAAGTGCACTGTTACTATTCATCCGAAATGAAATGGGAAATTTGTATGTTTTCACCCTCATGTTAAGTTAAATTGACCCCAAAATATGAATTATCACGTCCCAATTGTATGTATATATCGACCAGATGTCAGATTCCATAATAATTGACCCATTCGTAGCGTCCGGGAGCTCTAAAAGCCCCTTATTACTGTTCACCCGAGTTTGAATGGGAAACTTTGCATGCTTCCACCATTTAATGCTTATAAAATTTGTGTCTAATTAATCATGTTAAATTGTAAACCCTGAAAATATGCAAGTGTGCGCCGGAAACAAGGGAATGCATCCTGGAGGCTTCTAGGATGGTATTTGATCACCAAAGGTAAATAAATCCAAATTCTCTTGTGAGCTTAAATTAAATGGCTAAAAAGGTTTAAATTCCAAAGAAATGGAGGAACTAAGCAAGTAAATATAGGAGAATCCACCAAAGTATAATATGATGGATTTGATCTCCTAGATGGAGATATATGATGGATTTGATCTCCCGGATGGAGATAAGGATAGGAATGTGATTTCCCGATTGAAAATGTGATGTACTTGTGGTGGATCTTCCCTCAAGGAAAGATTAATCCTGAAATTAGGACCATGGTTTATAGGGGTAGTATTCACTAATTTGCTATGTCCATCACGGTGTGAACCCATGGAATACTTGGCCACGTATTCTAGCCACTCGTGGGAGTGGGTGATATTCGTGGTATGCTTTAAGATACTATTGTGAAAGTATAAGGATTGCCCTGATCTCTGGGAGATATGGGACAAGTTGAGATAGCCGAGTGTTACAGGCCTAAAATATAGCTGATGGTCGAGTGCTGTAAACCTAAAAATAGTTGGCTTTAAAATGTGTGGCAGACACATTCCTTTCCTCATTCTCTCATATCATTGGTTAGTACGACCTACTAGCTCGGGTTTACAAAGATTAGTAAAAGTAATAAAAATGAATAAATATAGCCAGAACAAATATGCGAACTAGATAATATCAAATGTCCCCTCTCCTCGTATGCTTCCTTTTTATTCAAGTTATATGTTTCCCCTACCCAGTTACTGTTTTTTCTATTATTTGCTGTAATTAGTGATGTATGATTATATTTGTTAAGTTGTACGCTCACTCTTACTGTTTTTTTCTTTAGATGAGAACATTAAGCCGGTGCCCGATTAATTAAAATAGGGAGAGAGACTTACTTGAGGAGATTAGTTGAATGTCGAAGGCCAGAAGATTTGGATACGTCTGTTGTAATAGAATGTAAATAGTCTAGTAGTTCAATGCGGTTTGTTATTATTTTACGGTTATTGTTGTACTTCTGCAAGTTTCTTGATTTAGCTATACTTCTACAATAATATTGGATGTTTTGGATTTTATTTAATCCTAGATGGTATCTCTTCAGACCCAATACAGTAGTAGGGATATTGTGTTGGAGTCATGGATGGTATGACAATGTGGTCTTGTGTATTGTGTTGTAGTCCAAAATATCTAAATTGGATAGTTGTGTGCTTGTGCAAGTTATTTTAAACAGGTTGTATTTTTTATTTTTCGTCCAGTTATAGAGGGAACTCTGCCGAAATTTCTGCAGAATCCATAATGATAAATTATGGGCATAAGTTTATGTTACCATTAACGGAGGTTATTTAAGGTAAATAACCTGATGCGTCACACATACTATCGAAGAAACCATGGGACCAACAAAACACTTCCCCTAACCAAACTCGCCTTCTTTTCTCAATTGAGCACATGGTTAACTACCTTTCACAATCCACGATACAATTCTCAAATATAGTTCATATACCCCCATGATTCTTTGAATTCATCAACGAAGCCATCACAAAATTAACCTAAATATGGCATGAAGATCCAATCCATAAAATTCACAGAAATACCAACGAACCTACAAACTCAAACGACATTATCAAAACTTATAATGGCCGTATCTTTATCCAGAATACTACCACAAGCACAACACTTAATTATCCACAATTAATAATACTATAAATACAGATCGACCCTAAAAATTATCAAATCTTTATAATATACCAAATAAATTACCTATCAATTCACAATGTCTACTTATTAAACCCTTAATCTTCCAAATAACCTAAATTTTTAGTCATCGATAAGTAACCTTGTCAATTCATCTTACCCACCCTAAATGTTCTAAAGCATCCCACAGCGGGCACCTAACCGATACTTCCTTGATTATATACAAAATCCTTAAAATCGGTATTGATTCCGACATAATTTTGAATTATCGATTAAAAGATAAATCAGCCTAATATTTTCCTTTAAGAAATATCTTCAAATACTTATATAGCCAAAACTTCTTAGTGACCACAAGATGACTTTCCAAATGTGGTCTCATATGCTAAATAAACTTAGTATAGATCCTCATTAAACAACCTGCAAGAAAAACCATAATAATTTTCTGATACCTCGACCAACTTTGTCTCATACTCAAAATTTCATAATCTGATTATAAAGTATAATATCATTACCAACACAATTTATACAAGTATGGTGACTCACCAACCAAATCACCACGAAAATCAGATCAAAGCTCGGTACTACAAAACAAATCAAATCAGCCCAACCAATTATATCTATGGACCCAAAAAAATATCGTAAATATTAATATAACTAGCACAAATCTATGATCCTCAAATAAATGAATAAACTTAGGAAACACAATATGAAAATATAGATTTAGAATCCCAACAACACATATACTGAAACATTAAAATTGGAGGATCTTAACTCCCACTTTGCTGTCTGATACCTTATCTTCCACAGCAATTACCACATATGACTTGTTTGGTGCAGTGAGCTTGGACAAAAGTGCCTTCTTTGGATAGGAACAATCTCTAATCAAATGTCCTACTTTTTCACAATTGAAGTACACGCCCGACAGCTTATAACATGGCTTATCTCCATGCTATTTCCCACAATGTTTACAGGGATTTGCTGAAATTTGCGAGGTCGATACGGGCTGACTAGCCTTTTTCTCCTGACTTAACTACTTGGCCCTCTTTGGTGGTCTCCTCGAACCTTCACTAGCACTAATATCCACACCTGAACTGATACTCAAACCACCTCGCCTAGACATCTTTCTCTTAAAAAATTCCTCCTTCTCAAGTTTTTTTCATAGATCAGGGCACGATTCAACACATCAGTATAAGTCAGCTATTTTAACGTCGCCAACTGTTTGCGAATATCATCCCTCAGACCCTACAAAAAATTTCCTACTTTTCTTTCTTCATCTTCCACCATATATAGAGCATATCAAGATAATTCTGTAAACTTAACATCATATTCAACTACTATCTAGTTTTCTTACCTTAACCGAACAAACTCCTCTTCTTTCTGTTTACGTAGACTAGAAGAAAAATACTTTTTCATAAAAGTAGTTTCAAACATAGGTCTGGTGATATTGTTCTCGGGAACTCCCATAGCTTTTTTCTTCATAGCCCACCAATGATGAGCCTCACCTTCCAAACTATGCGTGGCAAATAAAACCTTGTCCTTTTCTAGACATCGAATAATAGCAAATACAATCTTGAGCCGTTTGGACCAAGTGTCTGCCTTTACTGAATCCGCTTCTCTTAAGAATTCGGGAACTCTTTCATTAACAAATCATTCATAAAAAGACACCATAGGATTTTCAGGGGCTTGAACTGGAGCCGGGACAGGTAC
Source organism: Nepenthes mirabilis (assembly GCA_025585075.1). NCBI lineage: Eukaryota > Viridiplantae > Streptophyta > Magnoliopsida > Caryophyllales > Nepenthaceae > Nepenthes > Nepenthes mirabilis. The sequence goes on from JAODPA010113843.1 coordinate 6,645, forward strand.
TAGAGCTAGATTTCGTTGCCCCAAAGCCTCCATGGTATCCACCATTCTCTCAAGTAAATTCAAATATCCCACCTCACGATCTTACAGTTAGCCACCACTGTCACTGACCATATTCTCATTTCCGTGATTAGCTATTTATTATAATAATTAAATGTAATATATTCACAATCTTACACATGATCCATATACCTTACCACATCATAAGTGGCGCCAAGACCATATCTTAGGAATACGGTGTCGGATCTTTTTAAGGAAAGATGCCGACCAAAACTCAAATTCAATCCTTAAAAACCTACGGAAACATACATAATATCCACAATAATATGCGGAAGCATACTAAACCAATAACTCCAAAAATAAGATACATTATATCATATATTTAGAATTTCTACAATGTTACATACATATTTCAACTTAAGTTAAGCTACATCAAGTCCTGAACATCTCTAAGTACATCCTTTAAACATAAAGTACAATTTAAATCTTCCTGCATGTCAATCATTGACATGTACAAAGTATCTAAATAATAGAAAATAATAAGAAAGTAAGCCAAATACTCAACAATATATAATATATCAATGATATGTATTTTTATACATAAAATAACTTGTCAAGAGGGATAGGAGTCATAATGTATATATGTGCGCAAATCATGAACAAAAGCATAGGCAAAAAATATAAACAAAAAAAATAATGCCTTCAAATTATTTCTTTTATCTTGTTTTTATATTTTCTTAGCTGCCAACACTTGAAAACTTGTTTAATTTAAAGGATTAGGGTCAGTAGGCCTTATCAGCTAACGAAATGGATAGTCGAATAAATGATTGTATATACTTCCACACAATTTAAGGCACAAGCCCACATAATTCAACACCACATGGTGAGTAGTATACTTTTAATCCAGTATACGGGGCCAAATAACAGAAATATCGTCAAAAATACCCCCACGGTCAATGGGCAGTTCTTGAATCACCATTGTAATATTCAAAGGTATGTTAAGAAATATTACTCTTTGAAATATATTCTTGGTCCAATTTCTTAATAAAATTTCTTATGAAAACTCTACATTTGTCATTGGTTCTTCTTCTCAATTTTCTCAACTTTGGGAGAAATAATCATAATTCATAACATGTTGTAGAATTTTTATTTATTGAATTAAATTTAGCAAATTATAATGCAGTGATATTATCTCAGCATCAAATTTAGTAATCTTATTATAGTAACGTAATAAAATTTAGCGACTTAAAATTTCAGAATCAGCATATATGGAACAGAAACATTAAATTCAGAAGCATATTGTAGCAATTCAAATTTCAGTAGCATCGTATATATTCAGAACTTAAAAATCAGTATAGTTTATTCCAGAATTTCAACAATGCATAAACAGTTTTTTAGCAAAACATAGTACAGATTTTCAGCTTCAATTAAAAATCAGTAAAGTATATTATATAAAATCAGCAAGTATCATCCAAATTTTGATGAAGTATACTAAGAAAAATCAGCAATTTGGAGATATAGCAAATGCAGCATAAAATCAGCAATTCAGATTTTGAATGCAGCAAGATAACTTGTGATGCAGGCATTAGTTTAAAGTTCAAAACTTATTCCAGATTTTCACTATATGTTATTAGATTCCACAACCAAACTGATTCAAAAATCAGAATTCAGAAAATCAGAAATAAAATTCTGATGCAACACCCAGTTCAACAAAACATCAACTGATTTTTTTATGATCAGCAACCAAACATAAAATCAGCCAAACGTGAAGAGGGTCAATAAATAAAACATATTGAATTTAGTACACTAATCGTTCGAATTTCAGCAAAACAGAATCAAATTCCAGCACTATATATCCGCAATTCAGTAGATGCAGATACTGAAACATGATATGGCAACACTATGGCAAGGGGAATGAGTATTAGACCAACAATACTCCAAATATGACAGCAAGAATTCGCAACAAAGGAAAGGAAAGCCAAAGTGCACTTGCCTTAAATTGAATTACCCAAAATTCTTTACTCAATTCAGCTATTGAAACCATGGAACACTTCCTTTACCTCTTCTTCCTTTCGGTTTTCCCTTCTTTGCTTTCTCTTATCTCCACGTTTTGCTGGATGCAGGAGGCTGAAAACCACAGCTTCCATCAGCCGGCTGAAAGGAAATCAGACAAGTTCCTGGAGTCATGTGCTGAACTCCTCTGAATTTATCAGCTAATCTCTTGTAAAATTTGCTCAATCATCCCCCTGATTTTGCATCCTCATCATCGTGCTGCTGCCCCGTGTTAGTGTTGCTTCAATGTGGCTGCTGTTGGCGGGCAACGGACAGCCTACAGACCAAAATATAAGAACAGTTTCTTCTGTTAGCCGGAATGGATGGCCAACTAATAAAGCACACAAGCACTGTTAAGTAGAGATTAGAGAAGAGAAATGAACACCAATTTTACGTGAAAAACTTTTATGAAATAAGGAAAAAATTACGATACACTAAGTCTACAAAGAATTACTAAATATGAGAAAATTACAGGAGGCGAAAATAAGAATAGAGAAAAGTAAACAAAAGCCCTCACACTTGGTTTTACTCACAGCTCTCTTTCTTTTCACTTTCTCTCCTCTGTTATACTCTGTTTCTCTACTTGATCGGTGTCTTCTCTTTCTTTTTGTATATTTTTCATATACATATATACAAGTCCCTTACCATAGCCCAGCTTGGTGGTTAGTGTTCAACTTCTAATGTCTGCTTGCACGCGCACGCTCTGTCCTACAACAGACGGCGCATGCCTGTTCCTGCAGACCGATCAGCCTTTAGGGTCCCGAGAATGACTTCTACCAACCACCAAAAAGGTTAGGTCAACCGTACACCTTTTAGGATACGACAGTCATTCAGATCTACCAAATACAGCATGTCAATTCTGTTATCCGTCGCTTCATATTAGCTAGTCAACCACACCGTTGATTGGTCGAAGTAGCCAGTCTCGCTTCTTCAAACGACTCACAACTTATGACGGTCAACATATTAATCGGAAGAGTTGACAGTCCAGAAGACTCTGGTCATCTCTGTTGACCGAATTCCTTCCTCTTAACACATTCGTACTCCGTCCAAGTCTTAAGGACTTCCACACGGGAGTGATCCCAACAAATTTTTCCTCATGACCGTGAGAAAGTTAAGTCCACCATCCCAGCCAGCCTGCAACATGCTTCATTTTTTTCCTTCAGTAGAATCTTGGTCATCATGTCTGCCTCATTCTCTTCAGTGTCAACCTTTTCCAGTGACAGTAGGCCAGCTTCCAACACATCTCTCATCCAATGACATTGCACATCAATGTGCTTTGATCTGAAATGGAGTGAGGAGTTCTTGTAGAGATGAATGGCACTCTGACTACTTTTCTTGTCTGAGGTCCAGTTTCTGAACGAACTTCTTCATCCATAGCATCTCCTTGTAAGCTTCCGTCAAGGCAATATACTCGGCTTCAGTAGTGGAAAGAGCGACACACTTTTATAATTTGGATTTTCAGGAGACTACTCCTCCTACAAATTTCACCAAGCATCCGAAAGTGGACTTCCGACTGTCAACATCTCCAGCCATATCAGCATCTGAGTAGCCCACTAACTGAGGCTTGTCACTTCCAAGACATAAGCATCTCTTGGAAGTTTCTTGGATGTATCTCAGAATCCACTTTACTGCAGTCCAATACTCCTTCCCTGGATTAGACAGGAACCGACTGACTGTGCTAACAGCATAAGATATGTCCGGCCTAGTACAAACAAGGGCATACAAGAGGCTTCTTATGGCTGAGGAGTAGGGAACGCCTCTTATGTAGGTCTTCTCATCATCCGTAGATGGACACTGGTGACTGCTCAACCTATGGTGATTTGCCAGTGGAGTGCTGACCGGCTTAAACTTGTCCATATTGAAGCGTTAGAATATCTTTTTAAAATAATTTCCTTGAGACAACCATAGTTTCCCTGCCTTCCGGTCGCGAATGATTCTGACACCAAGAATCTGCTTTGCCGGTCTGAGGTCTTTCATAACAAATGATTGTCCAAGTTGCTCCTTCAATTTCTTTATCCGAGCAGCATTCCGTCCAATGATCAACATGTCGTCCACATACAGGAGAAGGATAACAAAATTATCATCAGAAAATCTCTGTGTAAATACACAGTGATCACAAGTAGTCCACCGATATCCTTGATTGACCATGACCGACTCAAACTTCTTGTACTACTGTTTTGTAGCACGTTTTAACCCATACAGACTTTTTCTTAGACGACAAACCAGTTGCTCCTTTCCTTTAGCCTTGAACCCTTCTGGTTGCTTCGTATAAATTTCTTCTTCCAATTTACCATGAAGAAAAGCTGTCCGGACGTCCATCTACTCCACTTTCAGGTTCTAGGCTGCTGCTAATCCCAGCATAACCCTTATGGAAGACATCTTCACCACCGGAGCAAAGATCTCATCAAAATTAACTCCCTTTTGTTAACCGAAACCTTTCACCACTAGCCGTGCCTTATATTTCGGCTGCTCAGTGTCTTCGGGTGTCTTTAGTCAAAAAAACCCACTTGTTCTTTAAGGTTTTCTTCCCCTTAGGAAGCTTCACTAAATCGAATGTGTGATTTTGATGGAGAGAACACATCTCATCCTTCATGGCTTCCAGCCACCTCTCCTTATTCTCATCCTCCATAGCCTCTTCTAAGTTTCAGGCTCTTCGGCATCAGTGAGCATAACATACTCACTAGGCGAAAGACGGACCGACGGCCGTCTGTTTCGTGAGGATCGTTTGACAGGCAGATCCTCGGCTGATTGAAGGATGACTTGGTCCTGGTCTTCATCAGGAGTTATTATCTCCTCTCCATTGTGATCGACCGCTTCAGGACCATTGTTCCCGCCTTCCTGAGATACTGGACAAATAACTTCAACACTTACTTTGTCCATCCGCTCGCCATCACATTTGGCTTTTCTGCCAATATCCTTGATCGTTTCATCTTCAACGAAGGTTACATCACTTGACCAAACAAGTCTTCTTCCAGCTTGGTCATAAAATATGTATCCCAACTCATCTTCCCCGTAGCCCAGAAAGACACACCGCATCGCCTTTGGCTCCAACTTTATCATTTCATCTCTTGGGACATAGACAAAGATTTTACATCCAAACACCCGCAGATGATCATAAGATGGCTCCTTATTCGGCCATATCTTCTCCGGTACTTCACCCTTCAAGGGTTTACTAGACGACCTATTTATAATGTAGGCCGCCGTCTTCAGTGCTTTGACCCAGAAGTGTCCCGGGAGCTCAGGTTCCGAAAGCATACACCATACTCTTTCTAAAAGTGTGTGATTCATCCGCTCAGCCACTCCGTTCAACTGTGGCATCTTTGGAGGCGTCTTCTGATGCCTAATACCATTTGACCAGCAGTAGGCATCAAAGGACCCTATGTATTCACTGCCGTTGTCGCTTCGGACGGTCTTTATTTTCTTCCCCACCTGTCGCTCAACAAGGGCGTGAAATTCCTCAAATACACCAAGGACCTGGTCATTTATTTTCAATGGATAGACCCACAGTTTTCTAGAACAGTCATCTATGAAAGAGACAAAATATTGAGCTCCACCAAATGACATTTCTTTGAATGGTCTACACACATATGTGTGGATGAGTTCAAGCAGTTCTACCTTTGGGGCGAACAAGTCTCCATAAAACGAGACTCTCCTCTATTTGCCGGCCAAGCAATGAGGACACGTCCTTAATCCTTCCTCCTTCACTCCGACAATAAGGCCCTTCCTACCGAGATGATTCAGTCCGTGTTCACTCATGTGGCCCAACCTCTTGTGCCACAAGTTCTCAATTTCCTTACTGGTAGCAACATTTACATCTCCGGCCGTTGCGAACGCCTTCATGATGTACAGGTTGGAGCACCTTTTTCCTCTTGCCATTATCAGAGAACCTCTGGTAAGTTTCCACTCACCTTCACAGAAAGTGCTACAAGAACTTTCATCATTCAACTGACCAGCTAAGATGATATTGAGCCTAATGTCAGGAACGTGTCGAACGTCCTTTAACATTAGCTTCATCCCATTATTGGTGATCAGTACAATGTCATCCTTGCCAACAATTTGGGATCTTCCTTCATTGCCCATCTTTATCACTCCAAAGTTTCCTAGAGTGTAGGATGTGAACAACCGCCTTTTTGACGTGGCGTGCAAGGTGGCACCAGAATCAATCACCCAACCGGACTCCTTGTCCGTCAGGTTTGCCACATTTTCTTCACATGTCACCAGGAGATCGCTTTCTGTGACCACTGAGACGGAGGACTTGTCCTCACTACGTTCATTTTCTCCTTCTCGGCGTCCTCGCGCTTCCACTTGAAGACTGCTTCTTGATGTGGCCTTTTTTGCCACAATGATGGCACTCAAGGTTTTGATACCTTAAACGAGATTTGCTCCTGCCCTTCTCTCCAGGTTTCTGACTTCAACCTTTACTTCATCCCTAAACTCGTTCACAAGTACTTTACTATGAGAAGACGTCAAAGTCCCATGTGACCGCCTTGACTCATTCATGAGTAGGGAGGCGATGACCTCATCCAGTTTGAGTATGTCTCTCCCAAACAGCAACGTGGTGATAATATGATCATAAGAAGCTGGCAGAGAGGGCAGCAGCACCAATGCCTTATCCTCCTCCTTGATTACCTCATTAAGGGCGGAGATCTTTGTTACAATCCGATTAAAGTCATCCGAATATTTCTCTAATTGTTTCTTAATATGAAGCCTAGTTGTAAAGGATTTGGACTTATATCAACTTTCAAGCTTCTCCCACACTTCCGCCGAATCGGTCAAGCCAAGGACCTCCTGGAGTGTGTTGTCCGCCCGGCATAGTTTGATAGTGCAATTGGCAAGATCTCGTTTATCTTGTCAGTCCTCCTCTGATAGGCTTTTCGGCTTATCTTCCTTCTTCCTCAATGCTTTGATTGTTCCTTTTCTAGTCAAGATGTTCTTCACCCTCTCCTGCCAGAGGATGAAGTTGCCTTACCGATTGAACTGTTCTACACTGAATGGCAAGTTCTTTGAGGATGATGACGCCATTCAGACAGAATTGTCTACCAGTCTCTGATACCACTTGTTGGCGAGCAATGGGCGGCCTACAAACCAGAATATAAGAACAGTTTCTTCTATTGGTCGGAATGGACGGCCAACTGATAAAGCACACAAGCACTATTAAGTAGAGACAAGAAAAGAGAAATGAATACCAATTTTACGTAAAAAAATCCTTCTAAAATAAGGAAAAAAATATGAGACATTAAATCCATAAAAATCACTAAGTATGAGAAAAATTATAGGAGGCGAAAATAAGAACAGAGTAAAAGTAAACAAAAGCCCTCACACTTGGTTTTTACTCACAGCTTTCTTTCTTTCCACTCTCTCTCCTCTGTTACACTCTTTCTCTCTACTTGACCGGTGTCTTCTCCTTCTTCTTGTTCTCACTTTATATATTTTCCATATGCAAAGTGTACATACATATATATAAGCCTTCACCATGGCCCAACTTGGTGGTCGGTGTTCAACTTCCAATATCTGCTTGCATGTGCACGCTCTGTTCTACAGCAGACGACGCATGCTTGCTCCTACAGACCGATCAGCCTTTGGAGTCCTGAGAATGACTTCTACCAACCACCGAAAAAAGCAGGTCAACCGTACACCTTTTAGGATACGACAGTCATTCAGATCTACCAAATACAGCATGTCAACTCTGTTGTATTCTGCTTCATATTGGCCAGTCAACTACACCGTTGACCGGTCAAAGTAGCCCGTCCCGCTTCTTCAGAGGACTCACAACTTATGACGGTTAACATATTGACCAGAAGAGTTGACAGTCCAAAAGACTCTGGTCAACTCTGTTGACCGAAATTCCTTTCTCCTAGCACATTCATACTCCATCCAAGTCCTAAGGACTTCCACACGGAAGTGATCCCAATAGCTGCTGTATATCATATTAATGTTGCCGAATCATCTCCCTATTTTTGCTGAATCAGCTCCCTGTGCTGCTGCCCGGTGGTGGTGTTCTGCTTGCTGCCGTGTGGTTGCTGCTAAATTCCTTTTGCTGCCCGACTGCTGCCCTGTTTTGTAAACTCTATTATGGTTGCTGCCCCACCAATCTGATTTTTGAAAACATGCTGAATCAGAATGCTGCTGCCGTGTTTGTTTCGTGTGTCGCTGTGTTGTTGCCTTATTTTATTAATTCCACTAAGTCTGCTATTTGAAGGCATGCTGAATAAGCGTGCTGCTGCTGCTGATTTATCTCAGTGGACTTCTCAGCTTACAGCTTATTTTAATTTGTACACTGAGTTTTCTAATGTTTTGCTGTAATTTAATCTAATCATGCAGCCTCCTAATAATGTGTCTAAGTTTTAATTAAATCTCAAGTTTTGATTAACTTGAGGCCTGCTCCTAACCCGCCTTAAATCCTAAAATTTCTTTAGATTGCACTTGAGATCCTAAGATTACATATTTTAGTTCAACGGTTTGTGGTTTTGGGATTTTGGACCTTTCAATCTAAATTTTTTCCGTATCCCTAAACCTCAATTTTACTTATATTATTTAATTAATTATAATTCGTATAATCAAAAAATCCCGAACCTTACAACCACCACGCGTAGTCCATCGTCTAGATGGCATTGCAACTACTAATATCCTTTCTAAAATAAGAACAATATAGGTTAGTTCATAACTCGAATACTAACTAAGACAATGTAAGCTAGACAATCAAACTTAACCAGTAGTCCTAACTTAGTTCTAACCTAAATTATTTAAATTAGGACAATTAAAAAAATCTGGTCTTACTTAATTATCTTACATTTTCATCTACTTATTCAATCTATCTTATTCTAACCTAAACTTTCGTACAAGAATCAAACTTAAGGTATCTCCTTATCAGATACCAATTGTGATGGACCATATTCTAATTGAAAATCGGGAAGGTTCTGCCTACAAAATGGCTGCCAAACTAAACATAAACCTGTATAATCCACCTATAAAAATATACATAACACAATGACAACCAACACAGAATCCAAATGTCACAATATATTCGTAACTCCAATGTCGCATCTCCAGACACATCGGATAGAGAGATGCCATTAGGTACTTGAATACAAACCATAAATACCTGCGGAAGCATATATAACCATCAATATATAACGGAACTAAATTATCTGTATATCATCAACATAACAAATACAAATCATCAAAACATATAAAAGTCCTCCAGGTATAAGTACAAAACCACAAAATCTAGGTCTACAAAATCTTCTGCTTTGTCCAGAGTCTAGCCAACTGCTAATCTCTACTCCACCTCATTGGATATAAGCTTGTATTCATTTGAAAGCAAGAAAAATAATAAGGGGTGAGCCAATTATTCAATAAGGTACAAATATAACAAAGACATCAATATTATACTTAAAATAAATCAAGAGAAGGGAAATAGGAGCATACACATGATGCATAAACCTGAAGTATGATCAAATGCACTTCTGGGACATATTTAACTTTTCACGTTTTATATCTGATTCGTTTAAATTTTAAAACATGTAAAAATTTTATTATCTTTACGAACCATGGCTAGTAGTTCATATTCTTATACCACTATATCCCTGTGACCTAAAGACAATTTCTCAATTTACCACAATAATATCCTAAGGCATATTAAAGAATACTACCCTTTGAAATGTAAATTCTTGGTCCAATTTAATAATACTTATTCTTAAGAAAAGTTTCATACTTCATTCTTAACACTTTGATCTCACTCCTTGGAAAACGGTTCATCAAAACTTAGCATATCATGAAATTTTCATTTTATACTTTTCATATCTTACATAATTCTTAGATACAGATACAGAAATCATATTCTTGAGAATACTGATACACATTTTCATATTCTTGTGAGTTTAAATCTTCACATGACCTCAAATACATACACAAGTTAACTTGGAGCTTGAAAAAGTTAAAACATTCTTACCACAATGAGCCAAATATAATTTTAAAACTTTCGGATAATTAATTCCTTCATAAAAGTTTCACAACATAATTTCTTGAACACATAAATTATCATACACAATTTATATGTAAATAATTATCAATTAATCAAAGTAAAAACGTTGGCAAAGTTATGATTTTAATTATTTAAAGCCAAACCATGTATAAATCCCAAAATAAACTGGTGAAAATGTCGGGGCACGGGGTTAGGGTTTCGTTAGAGCATAATACCACCCAAAAACTAGAAATAGAATATAAAATTAACATATATGCATGTTTAAGATATGGGTATTATAAAATACATACTTGAATGGATATTGGAATAAAAATATCCTAAGAGAATGGAACGAAAAGTATAACAAGAGAAAGAAAAATATATTGATACACTTACCTCGACTCTATCTACAACTTCTTCAACTAGCTCTAATCCGATCTCCTCCTTCTCTCTCTCTTCTCCATGATCTCTCTCTCTCCTCTCTCGGTTTTCCATGCGAAAATGACAGAAAGAAACATCATGTGCGCTTAAATAGCCGAACTGGGGCTCAAGTGCGCGTCGGATGCATTTCGAGTGCCCCACCCCTGGATCGGGTTCTTGAGCACGCGTCAGGCATGCTTCGGGCACCCCTCCCCTGGAATCAGCACTCGAGAGGGGGTTCAAATGCACATCGGGTATGGGTCAGGCCTACAGCAAGCCAGCTTTGGACACGTGCCGTCTGGCACCCATTTCAACCCTTGTAATCCAATATTTTACATTTTTGAACCCTAATTTTGATCATATTAGTTTAATAAATCGTGATTATCATAATTTAAAATTTGAATCTTATTTACGATTAACATTTCATGGTTTACAACGTCGGTTTTTTATTTTGCTAATTATGGATCTTTGGGCATTTCAATCCATTTTCTCCCACGTTCTTTGACCTCGATTCACTTATATTAATTTAATTGCTCAAAATTATTATATTTTAAAAATTAGGACCTTACACCGTTAGTTAGTAAGTCCTACTAGTATTGGTCTCTAAAGATAAATAAATTTCTACATATTTTAAAAACTAAAAGAATCGGAAATAAAGTAAGAAATTTGAATGCAACATGGATAGGCCTTTTGATCATGTTTTATATTTTCATTATGATCCCATTCCATCTTTTTAATTTATTTTAAAATATAAATGTGCATGTCTTTATTTATATCTCTACCCTATTGAGTATTTAGCTCACTCGCTTACTGATTTACTTACCTTCAGATGAGTACAAACTGATACTCGATAAGAAAGAATAGAGGTCACGAGTTGCTAGGCTTTAGATGTTGAGTTTGAGGATATTTGCAGATATTAGGAGATTATTTTGATGCATTGTAGTTTATTTGATGATAATCTGATAGTTATAGATTTCGCAGTGTATTGATGGCTTTATTTATACTTTCATAAGTCGTTAAGGTTTATTTTCAGTATCTAGTGGCATCTCTCTAATCCAATGTCATATTATGGTAGTATTTAGATCCTGTGTATACTTGGTATTTATATATATGTTGTATATTTGTGGATGATATTTATGTTGTTAAGGTTGAATATTTTATGATTTGTATTTAGTTATTAACAGGCATTATGTCGGGTAGTATTTTGATTAATTTGGTCCGTCACATTGACAATTCCATATTGTTGACGTCCATATTTCTGGATTAAGAGTCAAAAAAAATTAGGAGTCCTAACCAAGAGGCATATATCCGTGGCTTGGTATGCAGAAAATGATATGACCGGTATAGAACTAAGTAATAGTAGCACTGATGCTAAAACTAGATTTGATACATCAATTTACTGATAGAGTTCTATTGAAAAATATACTTCAGACTTAGAGATTTTGGACTTCTTCGACTTATTAATGAAGCACCAATAATTTATTGAAGCAGAATCCAGAATCATATGCATATAGACAAGCATACGGAGATGTATGCTCAATTTCTGGAATAATGATTTTGTACTGATGAGACTCGCGATACAGATCAAGGATCATGTTTGGAAAATGCCGCATGTGTGTTTTCGATCAGGCCTAGCCAAATTGACTTGATTCAGCAAGTGTGGATTAGATGGAAACCAATGTCACAACCAAAATCATCCAATCCAATAGTAGAAGTAAACAATAGTAGCAAAAATAGTCGAAGACCTCTCGGTAAACGAGATTTGCTTTCTTTGGTATGAACTCGTTGTAGATAATAACTGATTAGTGAAAATATAATTCCGAATGAATTTCTTTACTACTTGCAGTCCAACCAAGTCTCCAACTTCGTAAGTAGTTGATCAGTATTTAATATTTTAGAATGATGAAAGGTTAAAGAGAATGCATTTTTCGAGCTCACATTAATGCGAATGGATCTCTTAGCCAACTAACTGGTGTGGTGTTATTTGAATTAGCATTTAGTACGATTGACGGAAAAAAAAAAAAAAGGATGATATCAATAATAATTAAAGTATGCACTTTC
>JAODPA010113854.1:0-19137 GCA_025585075.1 Nepenthes mirabilis
TCTACGATTGCTCCGATGCTTAACGCCGCGACGCCATTGCCATCAGCTTCGGCTTCTGCACGCGCCGTTTCAAGGGAGAACAGATAGAAAGAGATTAGGAAAGCAAAGCAAAGAGGCCACAACATTGGACGTGAATTCTTGACTCCGGCAGCCATTTTTGGAGCTTTCATCATGCAGGTCTTCATTGTAACCAATGAGAATAAGAGGGGAAGAAACAAAGAAGGAATATTTCATTGCCTTGAGGAAAAAAGATCATGTACAAGATCCCCGAAGTCGTCATGGAAATTATGACGAAGCTTCATTGCTGACTGACTTGAGAGATGGCAAATTGCAAGAAGCCGCTTGAGATCAGAGCCGAGCGGCCCTGCCCCACAAATGAAATTCAACGGACCGTAGAGGATCGTATGACTTTTTCTCAATAAATTAAAAAAAAAAAAAAAAAAAGCTCGGCCATTCAATTTATCTGGACGGCTGAAATTTACAACGCAAATCCGATGCTACGATCAGCGCAGCGCAGAGTCCCTACGTGTCCGGGATCCTACTTGACCAAGTAAGATTCTCCACCGCTCCTATTTTTTGTAATTTTTTAATTGCTTTTTGGAGTTAAAAAAAAAATTTAAAAATAAAAGAAAAAGTCAGAGGGCCAACATTAGGCATAGGCGAACATTCAATAATTTAATAATTGGATCGGTCAGTGTTTATTCACAAATTCATATGCAGCGTAAAACAAAAAAAAAAAAAGAAAAAGAATTTTTGAAAGGATTATTATAAAATTTAGTAAAAATTATGTTTTATATTTATCTGCTTCTCAACATTCTTTGTTAGAAATTCATGTTTAGATTTCATTAGATTTATCCAAAAAGATAGTAGTTTGTCATGTAAAAATGACAAAATAATTTTTTTTAAAAAATTAATATTGATGAGGACGCCAATAACGGGCTGGCCAACGAAAGTGGAAACGACCCAAAGCCACAACGGCTCAATTCTACCTGGACGGTCAATGTTGCCATTGACTAGATAAAGAGCAAGTGGACTGACGGAGGCCGAATAGCAGGACGGCCCATTAAAGCCTAAAACGGTGAACATTTTCATTAACCGGAGAAGTGGCCAGTAGACTGGTTGGGGCCCAGGACGCTCACGGCCTAAGTAGTAATTGGTCCATGTGTCCATCTCAGAGTCACAATAGTCATCTACTCTAATTTTTCGCATCTCTAAGAAGGCAAGTTCCACTGTAAATGTCATCTCCAGAATTAGTACGCATTCCGGAAGGAAGGCGACAGAATCTGTGCGCTCTCTGTAGGAAACTCTAACAGTTACAAAACACATAAGAAAGGAGATTAATTTCTTGAACCATTACAGCTAGAAAAGAGCTCACGCCTACGCCAAAGAAGACAACAATCCTTAGCAGAGCATGGGCAGGCAACCCTTCTGTGTAAGGAAGGTAGCCTAGGGTCATGACTATAAAAGGTTATGGAAGCTCCCTTCAAAGACATGTTCTCGAATATACACTCAAATACCCACAAAAAGCCATCAAGCAATTTTAAGCTCCCAGAAGTTCTCTAACCTACTCGAGCTTTCAAGCGCTCTCTCTTTCAGCTATTAGTTCCCAGCGAACTTTGGATTAAGAAACTCTACTTCTCACGAGCAACCACATAAGTCACTCATCCCACGAGTACGTTCCCACTTACACAAACACTCATCAGCATTCATACTGTATTCACCTTCTCATTTCAGAAGGTCAACTATTGACTTGAGCGTCGAAATATTTTTAGTAAGATCAAATTCCGTCGTCACCTAACCTCTTTTTTGAAATTGTGGTGTGCAGAATCCAAAGCTAAGCAAATGGAGACCGAAATTTGACAGACCACTCGATTTGAATTTGTTCAAATTTGGATTCAGGACGCTGCAGTGGCGCCGTCTGCGAGAAGCTAACAAAAAGCTAATCACTTTTATCTCTGCAAATACTTTCCTCTACAAAGTCAATATCATCAGGCAGAATGGTGAATACCAAAACCCAAGCTTGCGTTCCCGCTAAGATGCTGCTTCTATCGACCAGGACCACTCTAATGATAACCTAGCCAAAGGGCCACCCGCGTCATTCCTCCAAAACTCGACGGAGCAGATGAACAATATCAACAAAATACTCCTGATACTCTGCACCCATCAGGACAAGAAAAAGTAGGGGGCTCCGCCCTCCATAACTCCTGCCCAGGCCTTCTGGAGAGGAGGCCAGAGGAACAAGCCGGTTAAGAAAGCTATGAGGCCGGCCAACTCTTACGCTCCAGAGGCCTCCAATGTTTAAAGCCGTCCCAGGCTTGAGGGGCGCTTGGGCCATAAGACTGCGGATGAGAGTCCAGAAAGAAGGAACCCCCGATATACTCGGGATGAGCCAAGGCCTCAGGCTCAGGAGGGAGCCTCCCGGAATGAATGATCCATCAGCGGTAGTAGCCAACCGGTTACACGTCGTACTACCGAAGGAATGGAGCTGAGGACTTATCTCAACTCCAAGAGATCCGAGAATGCCTCCCGAGTGGAGGCAAAAGTTGAGAAGATCTGAAACCGCATGTTTAAGGATGACGACAAACACGCCACAGATTTGGAGAGATCCCCTTTCGCTGTTGAGATCTTGAACCGCCTATTGCCGGCTAAGTTCAAGATGATGACACTGGATTCTTACGATAGGAGCACAGATCCCATGGATTACCTGGATCACTTCTGCACCGATCTTAGTCTCTAGGGCTTGGAGGATTCAGCAATGTGTCAATGCTTCCAGTTCACCTTGAAGGGAGACGCTCGGATTTGATTCCACCCGCTCTCATTAAACTCAACCCGGAACTTCCGAGAGCTCACTGACCTCTTCCTCGCCTGGTATGCTTCTAGCCACAGAGAAGAGAAGTAGCCTTGGTATTTATCCCACATCAAGTAGAGACAGAGAGAGAATCTAAGGAAGTTCCTAGAGCGCTTTGCAACGAAGGCCAAAAAGATTCTGAAGCTCACAGAGGAGATAAAACTTGGCAGTTTCATCTCAACCTTGACGCGTGGAGACTTCTTCAAGCACCTGGCCCACAAAAACCCACAAAACTTTCAGAAAGCGGAGTCTATCACCAAGACCTACGCAACCACCAAGGAGGCTAATGAGGTAAAGCATCCTGAGAGGACCAATCAGCCTTACTCTATCCCGACCGATGAAAAGAGAAATAATGATGGTGGCGACAATCCCCACAAGAAGCAGCACGAGACCAGAGTAGTGGACCACAAGGAGTACAGGACGATCAACCTAACTCCTCTCAACGACATACGGGCCAACGTCCTCATGCAAATCCGTGGTGAAAAGTACAAAAACCAGCTTCTCAGCACACGGGTAGCGTGTCTCTGCACTGGTCAATGTCTTGCTTATATAGTAGACCGGCCGCCGGGAGTTGGAGTCCTGACGAATAAGAACAGTGCTGAGAGTTACTTCTGACACCGCTAAATAGAGGTATAGCTCTTCTCTGTCTCTGTGTGACATCAGTAACGGCAGATTGGCCAAGAACTGCTTCAGCTCATCGAAGGCTACCTGGCACTCTGCAGTCTACTGGAAGTCGTTTGCTTTAGTCTGCCTCAGAGCCTTAAAGAAAGGCTGATACTTGTCCCCCGATTTTGCCAAGAAGTGGGACAATACTACCAGTCGTCCGGTTAGCATCTAGACTTCCTTGATACTCCACGGCGGAGACATGTCCGTGAGGGCTTTGATCTTCTCTGAGTTTTGTTCGATCCCTCACTAAGAGACGATGTAACCCAGGAACTTCCCTGAGAATACCTCGAAGATGCATTTTGAAGGATTTAATTTCATCTGGTGCACGCGAAGTACCTCGAAGGATTTAGCCAGATCGTGAATATGGTCGCCGGTGGTCTTACCCTTGACGAGCATGTCGTCGACGTACACCTCCATATTAGGCCGATCTACTTCTCAAACATCTTGTTTACGAGCCTTTGATAGGTGGTACATGCATTCTTTAGACCAAAAGGTATAACTGTATAGCAATAGGTGCCTTGGTCGGTCATAAATGAGGTGTGCTCCTCATCCTCGGGTCTCATCCGAATCTGATTATAGCCCTAGTATGCATCCATAAAGCTAAGTAGCTCATATACAGAAGTCGAGTCCACCAACAGGTCGATCCTAGGTAAAGGGAAGCCGTTTTTGGGGCAGGTTTTGTTGGCGTCGGTGAAGTCGACGCACATCTGCCATTTTCCATTACTCTTCTTTACCAGGACGACAATCCGGGTACTGGACTTCTCTGATGAAACCGCCGTCCAGAAGCTTCTTTATTTCTTTCTGGATGGCGACGAGCTTCTCCACTGAATTGTTCCTCCACTTTTACCTGATGGGCTTACGGTTGGGATCGAGGCCTAACTTGTGGACTATTATTCCAGCTGGGATTCCAAGCATGTCAACAGGTGCCCATGCGAAGACACCAGCTGCGTTCTGTCTCAAGAGCGCTATCAGCTCGTTACACAATGGTTCGGTGAGTGATTCCCCAATCTCGTCTCGGTCGTCTAGCTTTCCTGTAGGCCATCCACTACTGCTAGGTGCAATCTAGGACATGTAACTTGTCCACCTAGTCACTTTGTCACCTAATACTTCACCGATACCGCATGTTGTTGGAAACTTCATTTTTAAATACGGTATTGAAGTGATAGCTCTGAACGCTGCTAGGCATGGCCTGTCTAAGATAGCATTATATACGGAGGGCAGGTCGACGACCAAAAAGGTGAGTGTATAACTCACCGTTCTAGGGTACGTGCCTTGGGTGACCTCAAACTGTATCATTCCTTTGATGACCACAGGCTCATTGTCTAGGCTGTACAGTCGCCATTCGGCAGGTTTTAGCTGCTTCTTTTTTAATCCAAATTTAAAGAAAGTATCGAGATAGAGCAAATCTTTGAAACTTCCGTTATCAATGAAAACTCGTTTCAGTTGGTAATCCCCGATACCATCGAAAATAAGTGCAGACATAATAAGGGGATCAGCATGTGAGAAAGTTAAATGATTCATGTCACTATCAGTAAAACTAATGACATTTTCTTCTATCTTCTGCTTCTTCCGTCCGGCTTGCCATTCCTTATGATCTGCTTGGATCTTGGCTGGCTGGATCGTGATCATGTTGACCATGCCAGCCATGATCTGATTTCGTGGCTGGGATGGATCAGGTCCTTTCTCACCTGAGGTGCTAAAACTCTACCCATGGTTCTCGACAAACCTGGTGAGATAGCCCATCCGGATGAGCTCCTCAATCTCCCACTGGAGCATCTTGAAATCCTCTGTGGTGTGTCCCAGAGATTGATGAAAATCACTGTACTTAGTTAGATTTTCTCCTTCCGCATTCTTCAATGGTGAGATGGCCCGTGACGCTGCCAAGATGCGGACTACGACCTACCAGTAACGAGTCACCTACTATTACAATAAGAAAGTGAAAGCGCAACAATTCAAAATTGGGGACTTGGTCTTGTGAATCTTAGAGGTTATGAGGAATACCACCAACCGGAACAAGCCTTCTCCTAATTGGGAAGGCCCGTTTCTAGTCTCAACCGTTCTACGAAATGGAGTATACAAGCTTCGAACCTAGAATGACAAGTTGGTCCCACAGACATGAAACACAATCAACCTAAAGCGCTACTTCCAATGAAGATCTAGGTAGGTCATCTGTATGGCATAAGCGTGCTCGTAATATTATATTGTCATTAAAAAAAGAAAAGTTCTTTTCCACTTGCATTGTACTATATATATCTTCTCTCTTTTTTTTCTTTTCCATATGAATACTTGCTTGCAGGTTATACGAAATAAACGACTTAGACTGCCCCTAAGTTGGATAGATTTTCACTTGTTCGTAATAAAACCCTGGTCATCTAGGCTACTTGTGAGGGATCGAATTAAACCCTGGTCATTCAGGCGGCCCATGAGGGGTCGAATTAAACCCTGATCATCTAAGTGGCCTATAAGCGGTCGAATTAAACTCTGGTCATTCAGGCAGCCCATGAGCGGTCGAATTAAATCAAGATCATCCAAGTGGGCCGTTCATGGTCTAACTCAATCTCACGGGGCTTAAGCGGCAAGTGTGACGACCTCCTCCAACAGGAGTTAGCACTGTCAGTCTACGACGGTCAACATCCTAGGAGCAAGTGCTCTATCCAAAGCTGACCACCTAATATCAAACATGGGTAGCGCCACTCAAGCCCCAACTCACGATCGGCTTGATACGCTTTCAGGATTCACCCTAATGTCTCATTGAGGACTTAAGTCCATCTGAGAGTACAGCAAACATCTCTAATGTTGCAAGAAGAACGGCCAACTTGCACAAGGTACACCAAGTAGGCCGGCTAATACAAAGGGCAAATAGCTAAAGAAACAGCTAATGAAAGCGAAGCCATGGAACGCAGTATGTTGGTAAAACAACTATTTCATTAATGATAAAATTATGGTTATAAATTACATCAAAAGGTAAAAGATAAGGAGTACAAAATCTAAGGAGCAGAGCTCCGTGGAAGAGGCGAGAGATGCCCCCGCACAGCATACTTTGGGACTGATCCACGAGATTCTCACGTCACCGGGTAGTATGGTTCACTGGGTCAATGACACCAACAGGAAAATTGAGATCCACCAGATGGACAATGCGACAACTAATGTTGATGCATTCCTGCAACCGTGCCCATATTGCCTGAGAGACCTCATGAGGATGTATGCAAGTGGATAGCCCATTCTCTAACGAGGCTATCTTTCTCAGGAGCTCGTCGGTACGTCCCACAGTCCTGGAAGTCTCCTCTTCCAATCTCACAGTTTTTGCTCTCAACTTGGACAATTCCAACTAAAGAGTGGCCTTCTCTTCCTGGTGCTCAGCCTTCAATAGGTTCACCTCCTCCTCAAACTAGGCAATCTCTTCCTTATGATCCTGAATCACTAGGTACCATTGGTGCAGTCCCTTACCCACTGCACCCATAACTTTTGCCTCCTGCTAGAAATTAAAGGAGTTAAACCACAACCGCAAAGGAAGAAGAGAAGGAAAGCTCTAAAAAGTTACCAGCCAAACTTTTTGCTACCTCCTTACTTGCCTGCTCCGCGACCTTGGGGCTGATGGCAGAGGACTGGGAGTGGCAACCTCCCCAACACTTTCTGCTATAGCCTCAGCAGCAATCTTCTCGGTCAACTCAGCACTGAGGTCAGCCGTTTCAAAAAGCTCTCCGACGGCTGGCTCATCAAGCGTAAGAAACGGCTCTAAAGCTGGCTCCTCTAGCTCAGCTCGCGGCTCATCAGCCGGCTCCATTATGGCGGCTACTCCGTTGGCGCGGCTTGAGCCGCTTAGCCTGTAACAGAATGGATCCTTATCCTTAAAGGACCTTCTGTTAATCGCTCTTACTTAATCAAATACAAATGCGCCAAACAATTAAAACATAAAATCTGCATAAATTTTGGCAGAGTTCTCTCTGAAATTGGATGAATACCAAAAATATAACCTGTCAAAATTACCTGCATAAACATATAAATATCCAAATTTCTCAATTACTCTATAACATATTTACAACACAGGATCCACATTACTATAACATCCATGGTACCAACACAGCACACTTCAACTATCATGTTGGATCTAAGAGAGATGTCATCTAGGCCTAAACAAAATCCAATACATCCAATATTAATATGGAAGTAGGACTAGATCCATAAACCTACAGAAGCATAATAATAACCACAAAATAATAACAAGCCACAATATAACATACCACATTAATCTAACTCCACTATTTATATTTTATTACATTAAATATATACAAAACTACAAGTCCTCAAAGTCCTACCGTTCACTTTAACTTATCTCCCGCCTTACTCTAAGTAATCGGGTATCAACTCGCAACTCTCATTTGGAAGGAAGAAAAGTAAGAGTGAACTAATAGCTCAATAAGTACATCATAACAGAACACTGAATAATAATAATAATAAGACTAAACAGAAGAAAGATATAAATAAAACTTGAATAGACATACTTGGGATGCAATTTACTTCTTTCTTATTCTTATTTTCTTTTGGACATAATTTAAACATGTTTATTCATCTTTGCAGATCCGAGCTAGTGAATTCTACTAGCCAAATGGAGAGAATAATCGATGATAGATTGTATTCACTCAGACAATTTAAGGCCGAAAACAGGAATAGGAGATCCCGTCTCGTGGGATCGGTACAAGAGTGCCTCCCGAAGGTAGGTCAGGAATAGAAAACTACCCTCTAGGTTAATGCCCCGAGGAAAGAAAAACCATGTATAACTCCATGAACGGAGTTATCTTAGATTACCACCATAACTGTGAGGCCCCGGGACCAAAAAGCGTAAAAATTGGAAGTAATTAAAATGATGAGTATCATTAAGAGGCCAAACTTATAGTGAAAAATGATGGTTGAAAGTAAAAAGTTAAAAAAATATTCGAGATCAGCAAGCAGCCGTGTGGTGCCTACTGTGCACCCGAGGCGTTGCAGCGAGCGCAAAATCCAGTAGCTGTCCCGCTCACCGCGCGCCTGCTGGGCGCTCGAGCGTATTTAGCAGAATGTCGCCGCTCGCTGCTCGCTGCTCGCCGCGCGCCCGCTGGGCGCTCGAGTGCGAAAAACAGAATATGGCCCGCTCGTTGAGCACTCAAGCACAACCCCTACTTTTTCCCGCGTTCTAATTTCGTTTTATTATAAATAGAAGGGGAAAAGGAAAGTGGGAGAAAAAGAGGAAGTGTACTTCGGTAAAAATAGGAGAATCAATTGTTCCAACCCACTCCCGGTAAAAATAACGGCAGATCGGGCCAAAGCAAGTGTACTTCGGACGTTATTTTTTATTTTTACCGTTTCTTCTTACTTTAAAGTTGATAAAGATATTCTAAAATGATGTTGATGCATGTTTAAAGTAAATAGAGCATGTTTCTTTCAATTATTTGGTTAGATTTTGTGTTTCCCCATATTTATTGTAAGTTTTGGCTTCAATTTTATGTACATGTAAGTAAATAGTGTTCGATTTGCTTCCGAAAATATGTTATGAAACCCTAACTTGAAAATATTGTAAAGTTTGAGTAAATTATATTATTTAATGTATATGCATGAATTTATGGCATTTATTTCACGAATAAACACATGTATAGAGATCGTTTTGAGTCCGAAGGTTTTGATGAAGCGCTAAGTACGAAAATGAAGGGGTTTTAGTGATTTTTAACCAAAGCTCCAGTTATATAAAAGTTAGTTGATATTGAAGAGAAGCTCCTTGTATAATTTGTTTCTGAAAATTTACACATACTTATACTGATAAAAATTTTATGCACCCTTAAAGGAAAACTGAAAGTAAATTGTGAAACTATGATTGTGAAAGAGGATTTTTTATAAAGAGATTATTTCTGTTACTATTATTTAAGACCCGAGATTGACTACAGTTCGGATAGGTTCTCTGGCATGCCTTAGGACTTTACGGTGGTAATCGAGGATAACTCTGTCCATAGATTTATTTATGATTTGTCCTTCCTCGGAACGTTACGGTCAGGAGGAATTACCGTTACCGGCCTACCTTCGAGTGGTATACCGTACCGATCCCGTGAGGTGGGATACCTCTATTACAGTCACAGGCCTTGGATTGTGTGGAGTGAACACAATATATCCTCGATTATTCGCCCCCTCAGCTAGTAGGGTATATTGGTAGGGTCTGTTACCGATATGTTACGTTACCGTTTACCGTACTGATTATTGATTATGGAGTACCGTTTACTGTTTACCGTCTACCGAGTATTGATTACTATTTACAGTTTACAGAATACTGAACACCGATTACTGCTTACCGTTTTTCGTTTACTGATTAACGTTTACTGATTACTGTTTACCAACTACCGATTTCTGATTCTGAAATTTAATACCGTCAAAGTATATTTTCTCTATTTTCTATATTATATCCTAATTAACCGTTCTATTTATGCATAGTTACATGACAGTTCTACATCACTATTTTACTGCTCATGTGCATGTAACTTGTTGGGCTATAGCTCACTGTTTTATTATTTTTTTCCGCTCCAGATGAGACAGTACAGTTAGTGTCTGACAAGAAAGAGTGATCAAGAGAAATTTCTGATGACTTTTGAAGATCTGAAGCAATTGGAGCTATTTTGTGGGGAGCAGTTGACATAAAGACTTGTCTGATCATGTGATTTTGTATACTGATCTTATATTTATAGATGTTCATGGACATGTGGATTTTGTATAGAATGCATGATGTATGAGATAGTAAAAAGAAAAAAGTATGCTTCTATAGGTTAATAGTTTAGCTTCCGCTCTAAAATTTTGGATATACTGTACGGGTCCTAGATGGCATCTCGTTATTGAACTATTAGTGTAGCTAACGTTTCTATAGATTTATGCCATGAATGGCACATGTGATCCTGTATATACTTGTTGTAGAAAGATTTGTAAACGATTGTTAGTTGTGTGCTTATAAGTTATCCTGTTCCTGTCTTGACGGAAGCTTTTGAGAAAAAAAAATCCGTTCCGTCACATTTGGTATCAGAGAATTGAGATGCCTTAGGAATTAATTAATCGAAAAGCGAAAGCGTAGGTTTGAATCTCTGAATAGAATTCCTATAGGAATAAGTAGAGGAAATTAAGACAGTTAGGACCCTTAAGAGATTAGTTCTTAGGCTTGGTTAGAAATTTCTTAAAGTTGTTGAATATTTCTTTCTCATTCCATTGGATCCTTGTCCTTATAGCCTTGTGTTTGCCTCGATTATAGGATGGCAAGTAGAAGAGGTAGAAAGCATGACCGCAGTGGCGCTAGCACGCCCTATGATAGAGAGATCGCTTATATTAATCTATTGGAGAGGATGACCAATGTAGTAGAATCTGTCTAGCAAAAGCACATGGCTCCGATTCCTGCACCCAAGCCAACTCCGACACTTCTTGGTCCTACAACATATGATAGATTCATAGCTGAACGAGCACCGAGATTCCTAGGAAAGCCTGATTCGGCTGAAGCAGACGTGTGGTTGAAAAGAATGAAGAAGATATTCGCTGTACTTCGCTGTACCGACTGAAAAAAGTCACCTTTGCGGCGTACAAACTAGAAGGTGAAGCTGATAGTTGGTGGTGGGATATGCAGAAAAGGACGATGGGAGTGCCTAATGAAGTAATAACCTGGGAGATGTTTGAGGATGCATTTCTGAAAAAGTACCCATCCAATCTCCGAGATCAGAAGGAGTAAGAATTTATAAGATTAAGACAAGGAAACATGACGGTCAAAGAGTATGATGCCAAATTTACTAAGCTGTC
The DNA here is from genome assembly GCA_025585075.1 of Nepenthes mirabilis. NCBI lineage: Eukaryota > Viridiplantae > Streptophyta > Magnoliopsida > Caryophyllales > Nepenthaceae > Nepenthes > Nepenthes mirabilis. The sequence continues at coordinate 11,306 of JAODPA010113854.1, forward strand.
CCATTTTATACCTTTCTACGTAGAGGATGAGCAGAGGAAAGTGAAAAAGTTCCTGCAAGGGCTACGGGATGACATTAGAAAGTTATTGTCTGTTTTAAAGCTCCAAACTTATGCCGAGATCCTAGACAGAGCAGTGATTTATGAGAATGAGGCGGAAATAGAGAGATTTTATGCAAAGAGGACCGCCAGTCGAGCGGGAGTAAGTATCGGATCAGCTGCGGGGTCTTCTGGACCGTCCAAGAAGACTAGGGCTGCTTACAAGGGAAAGAGTATTATACCGACTCAGCCAGTAACCAGTACTAGGGCATCGGCTGATGACTGTACCTTCTATGGGAGGAAACATCCGGGACAAGCATGTCGTAAGATGTCGGGAGCGTATTTCAGATGTAGGCAGCATGGCCACATTCTTAGGGAATGTCTGCTACCTCCGAGGCTGAAGGAAAGAAGCCTACTGTCTCGACAAAGGCCTTCGCAGCGGCTGTTCAAGATTCGGAGGCATCTTTGAATGTTGTGGAAGGTACCCTTTCTATTTGTGGAGTTTCTACATCCATATTATTTGACTCAGGGTCTACACATTCCTTTGTTTCTCCGTGATTTACATGTTGTATTGTATCTACCTCGTGTATTTTGGATTGTGAATTATCTGTGTATACTCCCACCGAATCTTCTGTGATTACGGATGTTATGTGTCCAGAATGTATAGTTGAGGTGAATGGGAACCGTTTGGTTGTGGATTTAGTGTTGTTGAACATGGGTGATTTTGATGTGATCCTAGGAATGGATTGGCTGGCTAAATACCATGCCAGTATTGACTGTTTTCTGAAGCGGGTTTATTTTAATATTCCTGAAATGGAGCCCTTTTTCTTTCAGGGCATTAAGAAAAAGGGGTGCCTGTGTTGATCTCTGCTTTACATGCTAAGTATTTGATAAGAAGTGAATGTAGAGCTTACTTGGCATATGCCTGCACTACTGGAAGTCATAGTGTGCCGATTAAGGACATCTTGGTTGTTTGTTACTTTGAGGATATATTTCCAGAGGAGTTACCTGGATTGCCTCTACACTGAAAAATTGAGTTTGAGATTGTTATTGATCATGGTGTTAGCCCAGTTTCTAAATCCCCCCATCGTATGGCTCTGGCTGAATTGAAAGAGTTGAAGTTGTAATTGTAGGAGCTGTTAGATAAGGGTTTTATCAGACCGAGTGTATCTCCTTGGGGTGCACCGGTGTTGTTCGTAAGGAAGAAAGATTGGTCTTTGCGGTTGTGTGTTGACTATCATGAGTTGAATAAGATCACGGTTAAAAATAAATACCCTTTACCGCGCATTGATGATTTATTTAATCAGTTGTAAGGATCTTGAGTATTTTCAAAGATTGATTTGAGGTCCGGTTAATACCAACTGAGGATCAAGCCGGAGGATGTGGCTAAAACAGTTTTTTGGATACGTTATGGCCACTATGAGTTTCTTGTTATGCCTTTCGGCCTTACAAATGCTCCAACTGCTTTTATAGATTTGATAAATAGGGTTTTTAGGCCGTACTTGGATAAATTTGTGGTGGCATTCATTGATGATATCTTGATTTATTCAAAGAATCATTAGGAGCACAAAATTCATTTGAGGAAGGTAGTTCAAGTGCTCCGTGAGGAAAAATTGTATGCCAAGCTGAGTAAGTGTGAGTTCTGGCTCGAGAAGGTGATATTTTTGGGGCATGTGATTTCTGATAGTGGCATTTCTGTGGATCCCAAGAAAGTAGAGACTATTACAAATTGGAGCATACCAGCTTCTGTGACCGAGGTTAGGAGCTTTCTGGGTATGGCGGGATATTATAGGCGTTTTGTAGAGAATTTCTCGCAGACTGTTATGCCTCTAACTCAGTTGCTGAAGAAATAGGCTAAATTTGTGTGGACAGAGGAGTGTGATCTGAGCTTCCAGGCGCTAAAGGATCGTTTGACCACCGCTCCGGTGCTGATCATTCCGGAGGGTTCAGGAGGCTTTGAGGTGTATTGCGACGCCTCTAAGGTGGGTCTAGGGTATGTGCTGATGCAGTACGGTAAAGTCGTGGCATTTGGATCTAGCCAATTGAAGGTGCATGAGAAAAATTACCCTACTCATGACCTCGAGCATGCTGCTGTAGTCTTTGCATTAAAAATTTGGAGACATTATTTATGTGGTGAGAGGTTCCTTGTATATTCAAACCACAAAAGTTTAAAGTACCTATTTTTTCAAAAGGAACACAATATGAGGCAAAGGAGATGGCTCGATTTTTTGAAAGACTACGATGGCGAGATACAATACAAGCCAGGAAAAGCCAATATAGTAGCGGACGCATTGAGTCGTCGATCGGGTTATGTGGCGCACTTACAGGTCAAACAGATGGAGATGTTGAATTATTTGAAGTAGTGTGATATCCAACGTTATGCCAAAGGTGATAGAATGCTCCTGTCGTACTTTTAAATTCAACCAGAGGTAGTTAGTAAAGTTAAAGAGAAGCAGGAGAATGATTCGTTCCTCATGGATATTGTTAATGATTTGAGTAAAGAGTCTCGAGTTGATTTTAACATCCAGGCTGATGGTGTGTTGAGGTTTAGAGATCGATTATGTGTACCGGATGATAAAGGGTTGAAGGAGAAAATTTTAAAGGAGGCTCACCGGTCTCGGTCTACAATCCACCCGGGACGAATAAAATGTATCAGGATCTGAAGAAAACTTTCTGGTGGAGAAATATGAAGAGAGATGTCATGGCTTACGTGAAGAAGTGCCTGGTATGTCAGCCACTGAAGGCTGAAAGGATGAAGCCTTCTAGACTGTTACAGCCAATGCCAATCCCGAGCTAGAAATGGGAGGACATTGCTATGGACTTTGTATCGGGTTTACCGATGACTCCTAGGAATCATGACGCCGTATGGGCTATAGTTAATCGGCTGACAAAATCAGCCTACTTCTTGGCAATCAGGATAACCTATTTGCGTGATAGGTTGGCTCAGTTGTATGTAAATGAGATCGTGAGGCTTCATAGAGTTTCTGCCTCCATTGTATCTGATAGAGATCCACGTTTTGTCTCGAGGTTTAGGGAGAGCTTGCATAAGGAGTTGGGGACAGAGTTGAAATTCAGTATTGCGTATCACCCCCAAACCGATGGCCAATCTGAGCGTACCATTCAAATTCTTGAGGATATGTTGAGGCCTCTGTTTTGGAGATGAAAGGAATTTGGGATATTTATCTGGCACTAGCTGAATTCGCTTATAATAACAGCTATCAAGTTAGTATCGGTATGGCACCTTTTGAGGCGATATATGGGAGAAAGTATAAGTCGCCGATTCATTGAGAGGAAATTGGAGACAAAAGGATTTTAGGCCTAGAGATTGTGAAAGAAATAGCAGAGAAGATTAAGGTGATTCACGATTATTTGAAAGTTACTTAGAGCAGACAGAAAAGTTATGCGGACAAGCGAAGGATAGAATTGAATTTCGAGGTAGGAGATCTTGTGTTTCTAAAGGTCTCACCATCCAATGGTACGTTCCGGTTTAGAGTAAAGGGGAAACTGAAGCCCCGGTTCATTGGCCCTTTTGAGATTTTGGAAAGGATCCGGGGGTAGCCTATAGGTTGGCGTTACCACCTAATCTGACGGGCGTACATGATGTGTTTCTTGTATCGATGCTTCAAAAGTACATCCATGATCTAGCGCATGTAATTGACTTCGGATCTTTGTCTATTGACAAGAATTTGTTCTACATTGAGCAACCACTGCAAATTGTAGACCGAAAGGATCAGAAGTTGTGAATGAAAACCATCCCCCTGGTGAAAGTGCTTTGGAGAAATCATTCACCGGAGGAGGCCACTTAGGAACGCGAAGAATAGATCTGAAGCAAGTATCCCCACTTATTCTCTTGAGGCAGTAGTTTATTTAATTTCGAGGATGAAATTTCTTTAAGTGGGGGAGGGTGTGAGGCCCCGGAACCAAAAAGCGTAAAAATTAGAAATAATTAAAATAATGAGTATCATTAAGAGGCCAAACTTATAGTGAAAAATGATGGTTGAAAGTAAAAAGTTGAAAAAAATATCCGAGATCAGCAAGCAGCCATGTGGCGCCTGCTGTGCGCCCGATGCGCTGCAGCTAGCGCAAAATCCAGTAGCTGCCGCGCTCGCCGCGCGCCCGCTAGGCGCTCAAGCGCAAAAAATAGAATATGGCCCGCTCGCTGAGTGCTCGAGTGCAGCCCCGACTTTTGCCCGCATTCTGATTTCATTTTCTTATAAATAGAAGGGAAAAAGGAAAGTGGGAGAGAAGGAGAAGAGGCACGAACGAAGAAGGGGAAGAACAAAAGAGGAAAAAGGAGAATAACTTGTTCCAATCCACTCCCGTTAAAAATAACGGTAGATCGGGTCAAGGCAAGTGTACTTCGGACGTTGTTTTTCATTTTTACCGTTTCTTCTTGCTTTAAAGTTGATAAAGATGTTCTAAAATGATGTTGATACATGTTTAAAGTAAATGAAACATGTTTCCTTCAATTATTTGGTTAGATTTTGTGTTTACCCGTATTTATTGCAAGTTTTGACTTCGATTTCATGTACATGTAAGTAAATAGTGTTCGATTTGCTTCCGAAAATATATGACAAAACCCTAACTCGAAAATATTGTGAAGTTTTAGTAAATTACATGATTTAATGTATATGCATGGATTTATAGCATTTATTTCACGAATAAGCACATATACAGAAATCGATTTGAGTCCAAAGGCTTTGACAAAGCGCTAAGTACGAAAATGAAGGGGTTTTAGTGATTTTTAACCAAAGCTCCAGTGATATAAAAGTTAGTTGATATTGAAGAGAAGCTCCCTATATAATTTGTTTCTGAAAATTTGCACGGACTTATACTAATGAAAATTTCATGCACCCTTGAAGTAAAACTGAAAGTAAATTGTGAAACTATGATTGTGAAAGAGGATTTTTAATAAAGAGGTTATTTTTATTACTGTTATTTAAGACCCGAGACCGACTATAGTCCGGATAGGTTCTCCGGCATGCCTTAGGATTTTACGGTAGTAATCGATGATAATTCTATCCATTGAGTTATTTGTGGTCTGCCCTTCCTCGGGGCATTACGATCAGGAGGAATTACCGTTACCGATCTACCTTCGGGTGGCATGCCGTACCGATCCCGTGAGATGGGATACCTCTATTACAGTCACAGGCCTTGGATTGTGTGGAGTGAATACAATCTATCTTCAATTATTCGCCCTCTCAGCTAGTAGGGTATACTGACAGGATCTGTTACCAATATGTTACGTTACCGTTTACCGTATCGATTACCGATTATGGAGTACCGTTTACCGTCTACCGAGTATCGATTACTGTTTACAATTTACCGAATACTGAACATCGACTACTGCTTACCGTTTTCCATTTGTTGATTAACGCTTACTGATTACTATTTACCGACTACTAATTTCTGATTCTGGAATTTATTACCGTCAAAGTATGTTTTCTCTATTTCCTATATTATATTCTGATTTATCGTTCTGTTTATGCATAGTTATATGACCGTTCTGCATCACTGTTTTACTATTCATGTGCATGTACCTTGCTGAGCCCCGACTCACTATTTTATTATTTTTTCCCCTCCAGATGAGATAATAGAGTTAGTGCTTGATGAGAAAGAATGATCAAGAGAAATTTCTAAAGACTTTTGAGAACCTGAAGCAATTGGAGCTATTTTGCGGGGAACAGTTGAAGTAAAGACTTGTCTGATCATGCGATTTTATATACTGATCTTGTATTTATGGATGTTCATGATATGTAAGTTTTGTATAGAATGCATGATGTATGAGATAGTAAAATGAAAAAAACTATATTTCTGCAAGTTAATAGTTTAACTTCTGTTCTAAACTTTTGGATATACTGTACGGGTCCTAGACGACATCTCGTTATTGAACTATTAGTGTAATTAACGTTTTTATAAAGTTATGCCATGGATGGCACATGTGATCCTGTGTATGCTTGTTGTAGAAAGATTTGTGAACGATTGTTAGTTGTGTGCTTATAAGTTATCCTGTTCCTATCTTGACGGAAGCTTTTGAGAAAAAAATCCGGTCCGTCACAATAACGTCCTAAGGCATGTTCTTAATATCACCTGCTACAATAAGCAGCGAGGATAATTCCTTGAGTTTTCACTGTCACACTAGTGACATGCCTAGGGACATTATCCATCAAAACATGAACGCGGATCCTAATTTTAGGGTTACATATTCTTTTAAAGGAGGTTTCATTGAATTCTTTTAATAGATATCTCCATCTGGGAGACTATAGCAGATTCTTTGCACAAATATCTCTATCTAGGAGATCATATTCATCAAATTTGTCTCTAATTATTCATGTACTTATTGTCTTACTTGTAGATTTCAGTTTTTTTACAACTTTATATTCATACGAATATCATAAATAGAAGAAAGATTCATATTTCTTACCATTGAAGAGCAGATTAACTTTGAGAGCTTCCGGATGCGGATTTCTTTCACAAACGCATATATCGGAGCTTCCAGATTATTCGATTAGATTTATACAAATATATATATCATTTGATTAGCAGTTAGATATAGAAAAATTATGCAAAATATCGCCCAAAATCCTCGGGTGAACAGTATTTGTGAATAGTGCATGTGAACAGTTCACCGATGCATATATTGATTTATTCTCAAAATTTCGGATATCCAACAGGTAATTTATCAAACGGTAGTTTCAGGGCCCTTAGCTATTGTTCTTGAAAAATGACCCGGTCTGGCCCATTCCTCGAAAGAAGTTTTTATGGGATCCCTATCTACCAAAATTTTGACTTCTGGTTTCGGCGAACGAATAATCATTGAGTCCTCCTCTTTCCGGACAAGACATACAAAGAGACCTGCCAACAGTCAAGTAATTGGTGAACCTAGGAGAGATATTTCGAATTAGTTTCTTTCTCTTCTATCTCCTATCTCTCGATTTTTTTTAGTTATTCACTCGAACAATTATGATCTGGCATGGGTAACTATAATCCTAAGTCAATTTATACATTTAACTCTAAATCGAAGCTCAAACGGTGTTCGGGCGCGAGTTAAGGGCTTCGTGAACGAAATTCCACTGACTTCTGCAAATTCGGATGCCCAATTGGTAAATTAACTTACCCAAGTCATGCATAATCGCATTCTAGTCCCAAATAAATCAAAAGGCCCAAAAATAGAAGCCGGAAGCCACCCAGGCGCGAGGTTAGGGTTTCGCAAACGGGAATTCATATAATTCCATCAAATTAGGTATCCAATCGACAAATTAACTTACCTAGGGTGTGGGTAATGGTATTCTAGTCTCAATTTATGAAAAAACCCTAAAAATTCAGGGCCAGAATCCACCAGATCATACATGAACAGTACACGTGCGTGGGTGAGGGTTTCATATGTGAAAAACATTGCAAAAACAATAAATCGAATGACGAATTATATATATATGCATAATTAGATCATGGGCATCATAATTATATGCATGGGGTCGGGTATCGAAACAAAAATACCCAAAGGGGTTGACCGAAAATGAATAAAAATAGAAGAAACGGTATGGATGTACTTGCCTCAACTCGACCTATAACTTTTCTAACTAGCTCGAAACCGAAATCGGACCCAAAAGCCTCCATTTCCTCCTCTTCCCTTTCGCGTGGTTTCCTCCCTCGCTGACCTTCCGCGGCTGCCGCCGTGCTCCATCTCACCATGCCAGCCTTTTCTGTGCTAGTCATTACCGAGTGACTGTTGCCCGCCAGTGCAGCTCTCCTCTCTCCCTCCTCTTTCTCTCCCCCGAAACCCTTCTCCCCCAAGC
>JAODPA010113865.1:0-19135 GCA_025585075.1 Nepenthes mirabilis
AAATATATTTATTTTTAAGATGGAAAGAATGAAACTATTTAACTTAAATTAAGTTGTGAGAACAAAAGTCCCCACAGTTACCAAAAGTGGAAGACTTTGTTCTAAGCTATCATACATGATCTTCCCACTAATTCAAAAGGCAGCCCATGAGACGCCACAATGAACGCGCCCCTTCACCGGACAAAGGGTCACTCTGCCTTTCCGTCGTCCCAACGAGTCCAAAAGAAAGCGCCCAGCCGTCACCGCCGCCTCGCTCCTCCACCTACAAAGGGCAACCAAAAGCCCCGCCTACATACGCTGTTTGTAGAGCCGCATAATGGCTTCGGTGAATAAGCTCCACTTTCTCTCTCATTCCTCCTCTCTATTCTCCGATTTGCAAAAACCCGCCTGTTCAAACTCTATCTGTTCCGTTCAGTACAAACCCAAATCATCATCTCCCTTCACCGAGAAGCATTCAATCGAAAGATACCAAAGAGACTCCTGGGTCTACACGAAACAATCAATTATCCCTTCGCCATCCTGCTCTCTCCCAACAGACTGTTCCTCTGTCAGGGAAAACGACATCGATTTGCAGCTTCCTGAGCTGAAGAAGCTGCTTCATGTTTTGAGGGAGAAAAGAAGGATTGGGGATGGAGGAGAGAGAATGAGAGGGCCTGGGAATGTGTTCTTGGTCGGAACAGGTCCTGGTGATCCAGAGCTTCTCACTTTGAAAGCCCTAAAAGTGATTCAGAATGCTGATCTTCTGTTATATGATCGATTGGTCGCTCATGATGTTTTGGATTTGGTTGGTCCAAATGCTAGACTTCTTTACGTTGGAAAGACTGCTGGGTACCATAGTAGAACCCAGGTTAGACTTCACACACACCCCACCTCTTTTCTTTTTCATTTTCTTTTACTTTTTTTTTCTGTTAAAACCTTTTACCTAACGTTAGCATGTCTATGAATTGTTTCTGAGTTTCTTAGTTGCATCCTTATGTCGTTTTTCCTTAAATTTTGATATAATTTGTGCTCAAGTGTGANGGAGGCTGGTGCCACTGTCGTGCGACTTAAAGGTGGAGATCCTCTGGTTAGTTTCCTTCAATATGATCATCAGTTTGACAATGTGATGTTGGAAATACCGCTTTCTTTGAGCAAGAAGGATGATGGAATGTGCTAGAAATGTGGGAGTGTTATTTTTTGCGTTTATGGTTGGAATAATGTGGTTCTTATACTCCATTTTTGGTTTTCTGAAGATATTTGGAAGAGGTGGAGAGGAGATGGATTTCTTGCAGCAGAAGGGGATTCAAGTGAAAGTGATTCCAGGTAATTCCGCCCCTCTCTTACTTCAATCAGTTTGTCTTTGTTTCTTTTGATCAAATGGGATCATATCGTGATGTTTGATACGCAGAAGCTCTCCCTTAATCTGATCCCTCTTGATTGCTTTTCATCAATGATATAATGGATGGATGCAATGTCATTTATTCAACTCAACTACTGATTTTATGTAGGATCAGTAGTACGATGCAATTGAATCCCTTTGTGAGAGTTTGCAAGAGTTTTAGCTTGTACGAGAAGCGGAGAGGGAGAACAAAAAGATTTTTGATGCTGACAATTTGATAACATGAAAGGCTTGATATAATTCGGAAGAAAAGAAAAAAGAATCATTATATTAGATGTGTTTGTGATTAGGGCCATATTGCTTGGCATTGACAGGTATAACAGCTGCTTCGGGAATAGCAGCGGAGCTGGGAATTCCACTGACTCATCGCGGTGTTTCCAACAGTGTTCGATTCCTTACTGGACACTCGAGGAATGGGGGATCTGATCCTTTATATGTTGCTGAGAATGCAGATGATCCTGATTCAACCTTAGTTATATATATGGGCTTGTCAACACTCCCTTCTCTCGCCCAAAAATTTATGCAGCATGGTTTGGCGCCTGATACTCCTGTCGTCGCTGTGGAGAGAGGGACCACTGTTCAGCAACGCACGGTATGTTAAAACCTGTTATCCCTTTGCACAACTCCCAGCCATTGAGTTCACATTTTCAATCTGTGTGCTTGGGATTAACATTTTGCTGGGATACTGGCAGCCTACCACTATGTACATTTCGTTCTTATTAGGTTACATGTACTTAAACTGGGGGGTTTGGTTGTGGCTTTTTGTTGCGGAACATTGATGCCAAAATAGTGGAGCTAAAATTTACTTCACAAATTGAGTAATATAATAGTTTTATACAAATTGAGCAGGTCAAATAACTTGTACAAAAGTAAGTATTGCATAAACAATAATAGTAAATGTATAAATAGATTCACACAAAAAAATAAGATAATGGATGATGAAATTTGTGAATGTGTGGAAGCTGTCTTTATAGAAAATAAATGAAAAAATGATGTCAAGATGATTCGGATTCTAAAAATATAGGTGAAATGAAATACCTATAAGAAAAAGTGAATTAATTGTAATTTGAGAAAAGAAAAAAAAAAGATAGACCTAAGAAAGTTGGAATGAAGTAAAAAAAGGTTTAAAGTTATTTCTACTTTTAAAAAATTTTACACTAAATCAACTCAAATGACAAAAGCAGTTTCATAAAGCTGACTTAACCTAATGAGATTTATGGCTTTAATGTTGTTGAGCCCCCCCTCCCCCAAAACACACGCCAACAGAGAGAGAGAGAGAGAGAGAGAGTTCTCCTTTTTTTTTTTTTTTCTTTTTCTTATGCTGGTAAACAAATTGCAATTCTAAGTATTAACATAAATGTGCATGGCATGCATAAGCATACACCCATTCTTATTTAGGAACAACTCCATTTCAATCCATCTATTTGGTGCTGAAGTATGAGAGCTGTTTACTCGCTGAGTTCATAATAAAAACAGGTATTTGCAGAATTGAAGGATCTTGCCAATAAGATTGCATCAGCTGGATTAGTTTCACCCACGCTCATCATCATTGGCAAGGTTGTTGCGCTTTCACCATTCTGGTTGCATTCTTCCGAAGAACAGCCTGTGCTAGTCGAGGCTAAGTAGACTATATTAATATGCACATTTGAATTGGTTTCCAAAGGCAAATTTGGCTCTTTCCCACCTTATAAATGGTCTTGATCCATCACCAAGAGCAGCATGGTTCAAGTCATCGTTTGCTTGAGGCCCATTTGATTGGACGTCATCTACATTAGTTTGAGAGGATTTCATAAACCAATTGAGCGCAAAGAGTTCTCAGGCAGCAATCGAAAAAGCACCATTGTTTCCTTGCTAGTCCTGAACGGACTCTGGCCACTGGATATAAAATTTTGAATTGACATGTTCATGATTATTTTAATGTATGTCAAAAAGGAAGCTATTAATAAAAATATTCAGCCATTGGTGCCGTTGATGAGCCTAACCTTTGTATCTTTGTTTGCTGGGAATCAAATGATTGAGAAGCTCATTCTTTTTCCTTCGTTCTCATTCTTATAGAACAAAGTTAAACCTCGGCTGATTTCAAGATAGATTGGAGTAATCCATTTATTTCAAAGTATTACTGTGAATGTGTATGAACATTGTATGTAGTAATTGAACACTGGTTTTTGCTTTGAACAGAAGGTGATTTGGCTTTGTGATCCACACCATAATAGCCTCGTTGAACTCCCTTTTTTTCCATCCTGGGCCATCGGATTAAACCGATTGCCCAGATTTTTGTTTTTTTTGTTTTTAAAAACGTTGGCTGGATGGGTTTGGGCCGTCCGTTAACTGATGGTTCAGATTTAAAATTTTTTTAAAATTTGGGTTGGCAGTTTTGAATTTAACTATCCGACGGCCCAGATTTTAACATAATCTGGGTCATCTGATTTGGGATACATAGACAATCGAAATTTAACTTTGAAATAAAAAAAATAACTAAAATATGGCCATCAATTTTAAGACACGTGAACGGCCGAAATTGTTATTTGAAAATTTTAAAAAAAACCCCAAATCTCCTCTCCCCTCTCTCACTTTTGTAAACGGCCTCGTCTGCCTCAATTCTGAAAACCTTAATCCTTGCCGTCGCCTCTCTCTGCAAATTTTAGTCATCCGGATGGCAAGAGATCGGAGAAATGTTGTCGTTGCTCATCAACCCTCTTGTCGCTGTCTCGATTTTCAAACCCTAATCCCCTATCCTCTCGGTCACACTTTTAAACCTCTTGCTGTCTCGATTTTCAAACCCTAATCCCCTATCCTCTCGGTCACACTTTTAAACCTCTTGCTGTCGTCTCTCTCTGCATATCTCAGTCATTCAAACAGCATAAGAACGGAGAACCGTCGTCGCTGCTCAATAAGAATCCTTCTCTCCCTGGATCTCAAACCAGTTGTGACATTAACGGAGGTCGAAGAGCAAGTAACGAAGTATATTATTACAGAATTATATATATATGTAAGTTGTGATATCAAATAGATGGCAACGACATTATTCTCGTTGATTTTTATTTTTTTGTTGCTTCAGAAATTTTTTTTTTTTTAAAAAAAAGATTACTATATTATAATGCATTAAATCTGGGGGTGGTAATAACATTTGCCCCATTAAAAGAAATTTTCTTTGCATTACAAAGTTTAAAAAATAAAAATAAAAAAAGACAATATGAATCTGTTATGCGTCTAATATTTTTTTCATTAATGGATGTTTATTTTACTATAACAAAATTAGTAAATATGTAAATCTTAGTAAAATTTTGGTAGATCTATAAATCTGTTTAGGCTAGAGCAGGTGATTTGGGTCTCGGTACATTCTATTTTGCTGAGACCTCAACTCTGAGCATGTGTTGGTAGAATATCAAATTGTTGTGCTGAGACCTCCATGGTAAATCTGTGCCGACTTGTACCTGAAAAGTGGACACATGCTGAGACCTCAATTTGTCGTGCTCCCTAAAAAAATTGCTCCCAAGATGCCCAATACAGCTGTGTTCATGTCAATATTTTTATCAATGTGCAGAGTCCCATCCTACTCGGGTTAAGAGCACAAGTTAATGAATGATCCATCAGATTTAGGATTTTTTATGATATTAGATCAGATCGTGCCAATAGAAAATTCACAGGCCTTTTCTTGGCCATGAAATCATTTAATGGAAGGTGCATTTGCCAATTGATGAATGAATTACTGAATGTTTATGTACCTCTCGGGTTCAAGAGGAGATACAATTTTCTATTTGATGAGAACCTTCCTGCTGAAAAAAGGGTACCATTTTGATTTCTCTGACTCTGAAAAAAGGGGTACCGTTTTGATTGTATTTGCTGAAAATCAGTCATTTCTTGACCGATTGTTTTTGTTTGCTTGGAGATATTTTTCACATTTTCCACGAAAAATTAATAATTTTTTATAATAATTTTCGACATCCAAGGTGTACAAGAATTATTTATTTATGTTTGTATTTTGCCTTCTTATTGCATAAATATGTTCAGATGTCTTTGATATTTGTGCTAATAATTTTGAGTACATATCAAACACGTTTTTGTTGCAATGTAAGGGGCAAGACGACAATATCTGATAAGATGGGCCTTCTCACGGAGCAAATTAAGATACTTTTGGTGGGCGTTACATTTAACATAAACACACAACGAAAGACATCAAAACAGATAGAGGAGATATATGATAATGTCTCGACAATAATAGGACTTGGGAATCTTTGCCTGACCGTTTCTTGTTGTGTAAAGTGGCGGTGATCAACTGAATCTGTATTTTTTTGACAAATAATTATATATTAGGTGAATGTGTTGTTTAAAATCGTATGGATAACTTTTGGCAAACAATTGTGGACAATATTTTAAATTCACTTATTATATATACGAATGTCACTTGAGATTTGAAAATTTATCTCCTTACTAGCTAAATTATTTACCCATATTAATAAGCTTGTTTGGCGTGTTTATTAACATATTGAATTTTGGATTAGTTCATAAAATTATCAGACCCATTAGTTTTTGTTGCGTCCCGGGTTTCCGGTTGTTGTACGGATTAGGGAACCTTCCAATCTTCCGTTGAGGGTTGATCTGGATCGGGTCCAGTCTCCATCGCTGATGACCAAGAACCTGCACAACACAAACAACAAACAAGAGGTCAGAGGCCGACGGGGGGTTGTCCCCCGACGACACTCCGACGCTCAAGTCAAATATCTTCCGTAATAAATAGAGGAATGCATGCGTAAGATGCGAGAATGAGGGGAGTGTGAGAGAGATGTGATTAGAGGCCTGAACTCCATGGATGCGCTCGGCAGATGGGCGGCTTACCTGTATGCCCGCGGAGGGCGACTTGGAGTGCGCCCGACAAAGGGGCGGCTTATAAGTGCGCCCGCAGAGAGGCGGCTTAGAGGTGCGCCTACGAAGGGGCAGCTTAGAAGTGCCCCCGCGGAGGGCGGCCTGGAGATGTGCCCGCAGAGGGGCGGCTTAAAGGTGCGCCCACGGAAGGCGGCTTATAGGTGCGCCCGCAGAGGGGCAGCTTAGAGGGGCACCCGCGGAGGGAAGCTTATAGGAGCGCCTGCAGAGGGGCGACTTAGAGTGCACCCAGCAGATGGGCGACTTATAGGTGCGTCCGCGAAGGGGCGGCTTAGAGGTGCGCCCGCAGATGGTGGCTTATAGGTGCTCCCAACAGAGGGGTGGCTTAGAGGCGCGCCCACGGAGGATGGCTTATAGGCGTGCCCGGCAGAGGGCGGCTTGGAGTGCACCCAGCAGAGGGGCGACTTGTAGGTGCGCCCGCGGAGGACGGTTTGGAGTGCGACCAGCAGAGGGGCGACTTATAGGTGCGCCCACGGAGGGCGGCTTACAGGTGTGCCCGACAGAGAGGCGGCTTACAGTTGCGCCCGCGGATGGCGACTTTAAGAAGAATGACTAAATGGTACTAGTGAGTAAGCATTCTTGTTACCTGAGCGGAGGATCAACTCTTAGACTGCGAGCTCCTGGCTATAGGATAGAGGGATCGTGACTCCAAGACGGAGGGTTGAAGGCCTCCTGGTTGGCGGAGGGCTGAGGGCCTCCGGATGGCGGAGGGTTGATGGCCTCCGGACGGGAGGAGGGCTGAGGGCCTCCTGGTAGCAGAGGGCCGAAGGCTTCTGTGCCTCCTAGATGGAGGGTTGAGGGCCTCCGTGCCGGCAGAGGGCTGAAGGCCTCCGGATTGTAGGAGGGCCGAGGGCCTCGTGACGGCGGAGGGCTGAGGGCCTCCGGACTGTAGGAGGGCCCAGGGCGTCCTGGCAGCAGAGGGCTGAGGGCCTCGGACGGGCGGAGAGCCAAGGGGCCTCCTGGATGAGAGGAGAGTCGATGATCTCTTGGCCGCCAGCTTGCTCTCATTGGAGATCGGCTAGCAACGGCTATGCCATTTTTTGAGCCATATGAAGCCTTATGGAGCTTTTTCGAGCTTCTCCCACTTGTCCTTCAATATTTGAGGATGCTTGCTTTTATAGTGGGGTTTGCAGATGGATTGCTTCTCCAAAAGTAATGTGGGACTTTTACTTTGAAAGAATTGTATTGGATTATGGGCTTGCTGCGAGCCTGGCGTATTGGCCCATGGTTATTGGACCCATCAATTTTGAATTTTTGTTTCTCATATATATTTGTTCTTTCATATGTTGTATACCATATCAATAATGATGATTAACAATAAATTATATGTGTTTTTATTTTTTTCAAATTTTATCCCTTTTTTTTTTACATTAATGTCTAAAATAGCCTATTCCATCGCAAATACAAACACATTTTTTTCTTCAATTATTTCCTACTTTTTTTTAATTTGTGTTGGGCCCCAATATAAGGGCCCATAAAACACGGCCCAAATAAAGGGCCCAAGTAAGAAAGCCTGAAATCGCGTCCACAGATTGAGAAGGCTGCTCGGCCCAAGAGGCCTAAAAATACAGGCTGGCGTCCTGGAGGCTCAGGCCGCGACAAAGGTCCGGGAAGTATTTTCCAAAAGCTCGAGGACACAATAAATAGCAGGTGTCATCCAGGTACGAGGAGCAGAATGGAAAGACCAACGATCCTCAGAAAGACAATTTCCGGGAGCGGCCTTCTTCAACGAGTCCGAGGACCCATAAAGAAACAAAGCACGTCACTCAAGGAGTCCGAGGATAACTCTCATACATGGCCGAGAACGCCAACTAAGCCGCCTCACCATTACCAAGAAGCACACGCCCTCATGAAAGCTCTAAACGGCTCCTGACACATCGAATCAGCAGAACTGGCGTCCCTGACACGCCATATCTTCAGGACAGACGCCCCTCCAATGGGCTGGCGACAGGTGTCCCTGACACGCCGTACCAGCAGGAAAGGTGGCAGGCACGTCTGATGCACAGCCGGCAAAACAGGCAGGCGGCCTCCCGGCCGCGCGATGGACGCCACGTGTCATCATCACAACGGCCAATTTTTCCTATAAATACCCAGCAAAACCCCTTTCCTAAGGGTCTTTTCTCTCGGGCTCGTTCTAAACAAAGAAGAGAAGGAAGACTTCACACCCTTATCCCCTTCTCCCTCTCTTCCAGACAAGAAGGCAGAAGAAGGGTGACAAAGCTCCCCAACGAGAGAACTTCCTAGAGAGAGTGATAGGGAGAATACTCCCCAAGAAGCTTGTATTCTGTAAGACTCACGCACATAGTGAAGCATTTTCTAAAGGCCCAGAGCCTCGTGGTTTTTTCTCTCCATTTACGAGGAGGTTTTCCACCTAAAAGTTCGGTTTCAGTTTCTCTTCTCCACATCGTTTACACCGACATTCGTGTTGCTTCGAACCCCCCGAATCCGGGACGCAACAACTTGAATTTTGTTTATTGTGAAACATTGATTTCTAATTTTCTATACCAAATTCCATATATGCTTATATTAAATTACGCGTTAAAAAATGTGATGGACAGTTTTGACATTTTAATAAATATCTTGCTAAAAATAATATACCAAAACTGAATATACATGAAAATAAAAATAAATCACCATAAAAATATATTATCATATTTTTTATTTGAATTAATAAGGAAGTACTATAATATCATAAATGCACAGACTAAAAGTTTAGACAAATTACACAAGAGGTACAAAAAATTAAAACATGATTCATAGCATAAACTGTAAGAGAGGGAAGAAATTGTACAATTTTGGCAAATTACACTCAAATTATGTAATAGTCACAAAGACTATTAATCATAATCTCTAAAAAAATATTGCATATTAAAATTTACAACTAAATAAAAAAATTTACAAATAAAGTTGTAAGTACATATCAATCCCTTTGAAATATCAATTCATCTTTTATGTTTCAGAAGATTAACAAAAATGTATATTTAAGAACTGAGAATTGAGCAAAAAGATATAAGAGAAAGTAACGTTTCTTTATGTCAATGTTTTTTTATGAACCCTTGAGCGAGCTTTATGTAATCTTTATACCCGCCGCTACTACCTCCTCCGCTGCTTCCGGCAGATGTAAAATGGGCCTTAGCTTCACCACTATCATAAGACGCTTCCGACAGATGTAGAAGAGTCCTCCGATGCCAAGAAGGCAACATACTTCTCAATCTCGGGCGATCAATGGGCCACCGAACTTCTTAATCTCTTAGAGGAGTCCTCCAATCAACGGACAATCTTCTCAATCTCGGACCACGCTCATATCCCACCGCCTCACCCACAATTCCACCGCTTGGAAGTTCCTCACAATATTCTGAAAGTTACATACCCGGTTTCAATTTAATATCAGAATTAGTTTCAATTTATACCTTATTCCTACCCATCATATCCCACCACCCCACCCACAAAATTACCAATTTTACCACATGCCTGGTTTTCAGCATTACCAACATTACCCACTTTATTACATACATAGCCTCCATCTTACATACCTTTAGAAAAGTCCTAAGTTAAAACAACACATGCATAAGAAATAAACACGAAAAGTAGCAACAATGACAAAAAGAAAATACTAGCTAAAACATGTGATATTTATTTATTTCTTGTGGCCACATATCTGCTATTTGCACACACAAGGAAACAAACCTGCTTTAGTTCACCAAAATTCTTTAGATGCTTTAGATGCATCATCTCCAATATGCTCTCGGCAGTACCACAAATCTGGTTGCGTCAAACCAATCCTCAAGCTTAGTAGTCAAAATTTCACTATCCACAAATCTGCAGAGGAACTCCTGATTTCGATGCCTACCACCAGATGATATATTAGACCTCTTTGTCCCAGACCCTGCAGACTCCTGGTCCAGGAAGATACTTAAGAAAAATCAAATATATTGAGTTAAACAATTAGATTTTTACAATTTACTCATAAGAAATTTCTGTGAGGTATGAATGCGTATTTGTTGGCATAGGTTTAACTTCTCTTCTCTGTGCGACTCTTGAAAGATTACTCTATCATTGTTGGCATGCTTTAGCTCACTTACTTTCCGAACCAGCAAGTATATATATGCCAACTATTTATAGATGAGTGTAAGTGACAATGACATTACAATACTGTGCTTCTATCCCTAGGATTGACATTCGTGGAAACATAAGAATGCCTTCTCTGAGCAAAATGGTGGTGTTGGCTTTCTTGGCCTCTTCAGGGAAATTGGGTTTTGAGATTCTTCTATTTCACAATGGAGTCTGGAATGAAAGAAAAAGAGGCCGAGTAATTCATTGGAGATTGGGAATTGATTGTTAAGTCCAGTCATCAAAATTCAAGAGTGTGCGGCAAAAATAAGTAATTCAACTTTTTTGCACCCACGAAAGAGGGAATTGCAGGATTTGGTTGCCGGGACCGCCGAGTGTTCTGTTTGGGTCGGGAACGGCAGAGATGCGTCGGTCGTCATTATCTTTAGGCTCCACCTAGTGCCAATTTGAGAGGAAATCGTTGAATGCCGTCAGCAGGAAAGCTCTGTGCCTTATTCTTCTGGAAAAGACAGCAGTGGGATCGGGCACCATGGTTGGGGAAGCTCTGTGTCCTACTTGGCTCGTAAACGGCAAAAAGAGGCAAGTCGCCATTTGAAGAGCTTCGTGCTCTGTCCAGAGGAACGTTTGCGCGCTGTCGTTGGGGGCATCGTGCTCTGTTTTCCCCGGCGACGAGAGAGGAAAACTGGGCCAGGGGATAGAAGCGGCAGCGTCAGGGCGTTGCTTTTGAGAGATTTTGCTCCCCTGTTTTGGGACTTGTTTGGCTCATGAGCAGTGGGAAGGAGCAGGTTTCCATTGAGGTGGAGCTTCGTGCTCAGTTTGGTGAGGCGTGAAGGACGCCACTGCTCGCTAGTGACCGCAATGATAGATAAACAGGGCCTTCTCTGTTACGGGCCCGACTTTTATTTCATTACGTGTCTACGGTTTAATTACAAGATAACCAATTCCGTTATAATTGCTTATATATTATACTGTGTACGTATGGTTGGGGGGTAACAAAAGAGATATTTCCTTTCCTGCCTCTTGCTGTCTCTCCCCCATCCCTCTGTCTTCTCTTCCTCTTTCTATGCTCTTCTCTCTCTTTCTCACCGCCTTTACCCTCTGCGGAACGCCCCTCCTCGGCCGACGTCGCTGATTTCACCTTCGATCTTCACTAGTCGGAGCCATCACTGAGCATGCTCGCATCATTGGTGCTCTCATTGAGACCATGGCAGAGGGCTTATCAGTGCACTACACTCCTCTAGAGGATCACATAGTAGGGTTTTCGAAGTCGGGGAAGGAGGACGTCGTGAATGGCCAACCACACACAGCGGCCATCACCGCTCACGCTTCGATTCATGCACAAATCCGACAAACCCTCACTGAAATCCGTCAAACTTTGCCCCGAATAGAACGACAACGCAACGCACAACATCCCTCGCCTTCTGAACATTCCCCGCCTCTTCCATTCTCCTCTTCGATTACAGCTCGATTCTCTCACCTTCGTTCGCCTCTCATAGAAATCCCATATTTCTTCGGCCAGAACGTTATCAGCTGGCTCTTTCATATCGAGCAATTCTTCTGGAAACATCGAACTCCACCGGAACAGAAATTAGTCATCGCCGCCGTCTACTTGTCCGGTGATGCTCTCCAGTGGTATACGTGGATGCGCGCAACACGGCAAATCTCTACCTGGGAATTTTTCTCCAGGGATCTTGAGCAGAAATTTGGGCCGCCCTCGTCCTTGACTCACAAAGCCGCTCTGTCCCATCTACGCCAAACTTCAATAGCTTCTGCTTACATTGCTGATGTCGCGCCCCTCTCGATTCGAACTTCAGGGCAGATCATTGCTCAGAAGATTCCATCTGTGTCTGACTCTCGATCGGCAACAGTAGCTGCTTCTGCGACGGTAGGGGTCCAAGCAATTGAGAGTGATGGTTCTTCATCCTCTCCCAGTCGATCAGAAACTACGGATGAGGTTTTAAGAAAAGCTCAGCTTGATCTCAACCGCAGAGACTCAGGGCTTACTTGCATGGGATGGGCTACTGGAGCAAAGCTAGCAGCATCAGTTGGAGGCTTCAACAACGGGAATCATAATGCTAAGGTGCTGACTAGGGACGAGATTGGGGTTTGGAAGACCTTATTGCCAAACGAAACGGCCGGTTCAGCACCCACACACCATGATTCCATTGATGAGGCAAATGTATTCAGTCATCTTCAACCAAACAGACCGAAGTCTCTCAGGATTCCTGCCACTAAATTGTTCACCAAGCCTACGAACGTAAGTCCACAACTGTCTCCTCAAACTCCACCACTCCCACAACCGCAAACTCGAACCCAAGCTTTACTCAGCAAACTACCCTCACCATCAGGCACCACAATCGCTCTTCATCTTTCCTTACCTCCACCAGATATTGCTCCCTTCGTGGCGTCCGTACTTCCACAGGACAACCACACCACTGATACTTCCACTAAGGCACAAATGCCACAATCGAGAAATGAAACCCCCACAGGGAGATGCTCATCAAACCCGGTCCAAATCCAGAGATGGGCACTCGTAAATTTGGAAAACTTAGAGCTCTCCTTACCTCTGCCATTTCCAACTAGCCAAACCCTTAGGTGGAAGCAAACCGGTCCACCTCAGTTCCCTAGTGTTCTAAAATTTCATGTGGTGTTCCTCAACCAACTTGATATTCGTGATGTTGCAACAAGTTGGTTTTGCTTGATTTTCTAAATGTGGGCATTTGTTTAACGGCCTTATGGCCCGAGTTTTCCCCAGCTGATGAGGGGCTCGCGCTGTTGGAAAGGGAATCTATCCCTCCACTAAGGGACAAAATTGGTTGGGGTATCCGTGAAGTGGCCTCCAGATCTTTTTCATTATTTCGGCAGCCTAATTACAACTGGAAAGCTCAGGGGGCAACGGGGGGCAATAGATATTGGTCTCGCCTCTACTACCTGTGTGTTACAGTTTGCCTTATGTCCCAGGAAACTACTCCCGTGGAGGAAGTTTTCAAGCAATTCAAGTGTTTTAAAGAAGATTTGACAAAAGAGGAAGGTTAAAAGAGGCTCAAAATTTTTGGCCAGAACAAACGTGAAGATAACAAAGATAGTAAATTTCTGAAGTTTTTGGGGTTCATGTGGAATCCTCTATCCTGGGTCATGGAGGCTGCAGATATCATGACCATTGCTTTAGCAAATAGAGGGGGCAAGCCACCAGACTATCCAGGCGTCATTGGCTTTATTGATGAAAACAATGCAGGAAATGTTGTAGCAGCACTCATGGCAAATCTTATTCCCAAAACTAAGGTGTTACGAGACAGCAAATGGAGCGAGAAAGAAGCAGCAATCCTTGTACCCAAAGATATAACCAATATCAAACTCGGAGATATTGTTCCAGCCGATGCTCGATTGTTGGAGGGTTATCCCCTCAAGATCGACCAAGCTACCCTTACTGGTGTATCCCTCCCATTCATGAAGAACCCCGGTGATGAGACTTTCTCTGGTCCCACCTGCAAGCAAGGCAAAAATGAGGCTGTTGTTATGGCCACTGGTATCTACACCTTCTTTGGCAAGGCTGCCCACTTGGTTGATAGCACTTGGTCATTATGGCCACTTCTCTGGTTCCAAAAGGTGTTGACTGCCATCGGTAACTTCTATATTTACTCCATTATTGAGATAAGGCTGGTAGGGATTATTGGGATGTATCCAACCCAGCACAGGGCATACCGAGATGGCATTGACAATCTGCTAGTGCTTCTCATTTGAGGAATTCCAATTGCCATGCCAACAGTTTTGTCTGTGACAATGACTATTGAATTTCACCGCCTAACTGAACAAGGGGCGATCACCAAGAGGATGACAGCCATCAAAAAAATGGTTGGTATGGATGTCCTTTGTGGTAACAAGACCGGAACTCTCACTCTCAACAAGCTTACTGTTGACAAAAGCTTGATTGAGGTCTATCCAAAGAACGTGGATAAGGACGCTCTTGTATTACTAGTTGCTAGAGCTTCCAGGGTTGAAAACCTGGACACTATTGATGCTTCCGTTGTTTATATGTTGGGCGATCCCAAGGAGGCAAGAGCAGGAATCAAAGGTGTGGTCATTTTATTGGAACTTTGCCAGACGCAAGCTCATCATGAGCAGGGGTGCTCGAGTTGGTCCCGGAGAGGGCCAACAGCAATACCGTAAGATCCTATGTCCCGCACGGGACCACACAATGCAAAGGCTTGGACACAGTGAGACTGTTAACGCGTAAGGGCTAGAATGACAATAATTTTGCCAGAGACGGCCACACACTACCCAAGGGGACGGCAGGAGGTGACCAGGGATGGGTGTATGAGGTCTTAATTTTCAGAAGAGGATACTGCAAGATTAAAAAAGTAGTTCGGTACCAAAAGTTAGATCGGATTGGGCACATAAGTATATTGTTTACTGGACAATCATCCCAGGCATTGCAGCATTCATCCCAGGCGTTGCACCACCAAGAGCAGGACTTCATTGAGGAGGAGATACCAAAAGCTATAAGAATTCTTCAACCTTTAACTGCAGACTTTGTAACACTCGATGATACATTTATCTATGTGGACCGAAACAGAAGCATGTGGTACCCATGCAGCTCCCGACTCAGGAGGAATAGCTATGCTGAACGCGGGATTTTGGACAAGCTTGCGCTGAAGCCGATGTCCGGTAGTTTACCAATGGCCACATTTCACCAAGCTATTCTCTTGTTTAACCTTGGGGATAAGGTTTTTTTGATGGAGAGGGCAATGTTACAGGCCCGACTTTTATTTCATTACATGGTTACGGTTTGATTACAAGACAACCAATTCCGTTATAATTGCTTATATATTATACTGTGTACGTGTGGTTGGGGGGTAACAAAAGAGATATTTCTTTTCCTGCCTCTTGCTGTCTCTCCCCCATCCCTCTGTCTTCTCTTCCTCTTTCTATGCTCTTCTCTCTCTTTCTCACCTCCTTTTCCCTCTGCAGAACTCCCCTCCTCGGCCGACGTCGCTGATTTCACCTTCGATCTTCACTAGTCGGAGCCATCACCAAGCGTGCTCGCATGATTCTCCCTGGAGTTTCGAGATGTTCCCTCATGCTAATGGGTAGAAAGAGAAGCAGCTTTTGGAAAGACTTTTCTGCTCTGAGTCCCCCCTTTTCCCGATAGAAGGGAAGGGATTTTGTAGTCCCCGTGGTGTGGAACTTTTTTGGTGCAGGAATCCCGTTGCAGGGATTTGCTGATCGCCGGCTGCCAGTAGCGGATGAGAATGCCAGTCGTCGTCGTGGGGTGGCAAGGGGACCGTTGGGCGCTATCGGCCACGCATGGTCTTCTATGACTGCGGGGATTGGTCGAGGCGCTGCAGAGCACGGCTCGAACCGTGGCTGGTAGAGCTGACCCTTCCCCTATTGGTTCGATTTTCCTGCGCTAGTGCCGTCGCCCGACACTCGCATTAATGGGTTGCAGATGACTCTCATTGGCTACTAGTTTGAGCTGCCACGTAAGCTGACCCGGGGATGCCGTGCTGGATCTTCTATTTGGGCCGTCGCTTCGCAAGTTGGGCCTAGAATTTTCTTGGGCCTTCGAGTCGTACCCAACAATTCCTTTGATTGATTCGTCCATAATTTCATCCAGGATGTTCTCCACATGTGATGCATCTTTACTTGTCCCTTCTTCGATATTTAGGTTACAAAATTCATCCATAATTTTATTAACTAAGTGAAGACAGTTTTCATATAACATGAGACTCACTTAAAATATAAGTTGTATATGCCTTCTAACCCCAAACGTGCACGAGAAGTTTTTTCATTAGAGACCATTGTAGTCCACACAACTTTAAAATCTGCAGGATAATCAATTCTATGTATACATCTAGTAAAACCATGAAATAGCTCCGGATGGGAAGCCAAATATTTGATGGCATTTTATAAAATATGCCATATGCACAGGCCATGAAAAGTACGAAATATTACCAAACTAATTGCTTTGTCCATTGCGACATTCTGATCAATGAAAATAGTAATAGGTACCCGCCCACCATGTCATTTTAAAAATGTCTCAAATAACCACATAAAGGATTCCGCTGTCTCATCATATAATAAAGCAGCACTAAATACAACTATTTGTCGATGATGGCTAAACCCCGTGAAAATATCAAAATGCCTCATACATTTATTTGTTCCATATGTTGTATCAAATGTCACAATATTTTTAAAGGTTATATAATCAACAACCATATTTGCATCAACCCAAAAAATATTAGTGATCAGATCATCTGTGTCAAGCTGAATATCATGATAAAATTATCTTTTTTTTATTTCTTAATTGCGAAAGTATATTAATATCGTCATTACCTCCCACACTGCATATTTCGCTGCCTCCTAACTCGAAGGTATGATTTTTTATCTTTCGACATATATCCAATATTTTTCCTACCATCGGCCTCCATTACAATTAACTCATGGGTGTCGCAAGATCTCAAACTGATATATTAGGCCATCTCAACAATATGACCTTATACATTTGACACCTCCCTTTGAGACCTGAGCCTATGCCGTATTTCAGGAGGCTCTAGTTCATGATTATACTCCCCAATAAAATATTTTATAATAACAGTTATGCTCTCCCTTATTAACATACATTCTATCCTAACAGGGTATCCACATCTTGTTTCCCAACGCGATTGTATGACCTCCATTCTTTTATCAATTTCACGTTTGCCTTCCTTAAGATAAGAAAATATTTAAAATATCTCTATATTATCTTTTTTAAATTTTTTTACTACCATTTTTCTCACAAAGAAATCTATTTTCCGGCCATATTATTTTTAAAAATTTTAAATATCATCCATACTTTAAAATGTTATATTAACGAAAGGAGTCTAATTGTCCATTAAATATGAATGTGCAAATAATTTTTCTGTATTCACAATCAATCCATTACAAATAATTTATTAACAATTTTTACAGCATACAGATTAACTATTTTACACAATCAACATATTTATGATAAGTATATTTTTTCTGTATACAGCTTTACGAATAGTATACAGATCTACCAATAAAATTAGCATCAATATACATATTTTTCTGTATACAGTAGCTGACGAAATTATTGTATTTGTCCAAGAAAATACAGATTTAAATCTGTAGACAAAGAGCAAAAATTCAGATTTAAATATGTATTTTTTCAAACTGTATACAAATTTAGCGCAAAAAATTGGATTAAAATCCAGATCAAGAATCTGTGTACAGATTTAGAGCCATATTTTTTTTTTGTATACAAAATCTGAATACAAAGAACACAAACACCCCGATTATGGGCTGTCGGTTAACGGACAGCTCAGATCCATCCACCTATGAAAAAGCGTAAATTTTGGCCGTCGGATGAAAACGTACAGCTGCTCAACCCATCATTCAAATACCTGAATACGCTCTCATATAATACCAACAAATCAACAGAACGAGTTGCATTTTTCTGTATACAATTTCTGTATACAAATAACACAAATACTATGAACCGGTAATTTTTTATTTTTCAAACTTTGTAATGGAAAAAAATATTCTACTAATGGCCCAAATATCATTATCGCACCAAGATTCAGGCAAAATATTAACGGTAAAAAATAAATAAATAATATTTTTTTTTTCAAATTTTGTGAAGCAAAAAAAAATAAAAATATTAACGAAAAAAATGTCATTACCTACTCTTCGACCTCGGTTAATATTGCAAAATGTAGAGATTTGGAGAGAGAAAGGCTGTTGATGAACAACGGCAACAGTTCTTCGATCCCTGCCATTTGGAGGGCTAAGATATGCAGAGAGAGGCGATGGTGAGAGGCGACGGTGAGTGATTGAAATATTAGGGTTTGAAAACTGAGACAGGAACGAGAGGTCTCGAGAAAGTATTAGAGAGAGAGAGAAATATTGTTGATGAGCAGCGGATTTTCAGAGAGAGCCGACAGCGAGAGGCAACGGCGAGAGTGATTGAAAGAATTAAGATTTTGTTGAGAGAGATGAGACTCAAAGTGAGAGAAGAAAAACGAAATTTGGAGATATTTTCTAAAATTTCAATTAATATCTTAGCCGTCCACGTAGTTAAAAATCGACAGCCCATATTTTTCTTATTTTTTATTTCAAAGTTAAATCTCGACCACCTATATTTACAAGATTAAACGGCCCAAATTATATCAAAATTTGAACCGTCGGATCTTCACATTTAAACCGACGGCCCATATTTTTTAAAAAATTTTAAATCTGAGTCATTAGTTAACAGACGACCCAGATTCGTCCAGCCAATGACTTAAAAATTAAAAAAAATAAAAGAAAATCTAGACCTTCGATGTTATCTTACGGCCCAAGATGAAAAAGAAGGGAATCCTGCATCGCCGACATTTGAACAGCTGAAAGCTGCTTTTCTGCCATAAAATTTTCGTGTTGGATTTCCATGTTCTCAATAAGACACGGCGATCATCGCGGCATCGTTTCCTGCCTAAAATTGAGATCATACCAGTCATGACCATTGATCAACTTGCTTTTTGCTCCATTTTTTTCCCTGAAAACCTTAACAGTGGATAGTTATGGGTATATCAAAGTCATTAGCTTGCGAAAGAAAGAAGATTCAACAAAAAAGATTGAATAAAATGAAAAGGCCGAAGTACAGAATTCTTCGCTGTAAAGAAATGGCAATAATTTGTACTGCTAAGCAAGAGAATTCAATCGTGCAAGGCACTCAATGAATGAAGACTGCAACAAAACATCAGCCACTGATTACAGAAGAATAAAAACCCATTATCCATGTGAAATTTATGACACGTTTAGTTATTA
>JAODPA010113876.1:0-19134 GCA_025585075.1 Nepenthes mirabilis
GTCAATCCCCTAAAGCTGTTATCTATGGGACATCGTTGATCCCCTCTCTGTGGCCGCGCTTGGACATTTTTGTTGTAAGACTGTTTAAAAAGTTGAAATGCTCTGATATTATGGTAATGTTAACGATGCTATTTGTTTTCTCTGACAAGTTTGTGCTTTGCTGACTTCGACAGTGTGAGATTGATACTGTTCCACCATTTGCGCTCGCTGCACGCGTTCTACTGGTTCATGTGGTTTCTTAAGAACGGGCAAAGAGAGCAATGGAGGTGACCTCTGTTTTCTCTTTTTATCGTTTCTCTCCTTGTACACTTTAGGAGGCTTTAGGTTTTGGCTTACCTAGAGCGGTAAGAGTGATTAGGCGTAAATTTTATATTTAACCTTCCGCCTTTTGTTTTCTAACTCTTCATAATGGAGCGTTTAGAGTTTGTTTATGAAAAAATGAAATAGTCCGGTTAGTGGAGCTTAATGGTTCTGTCCCGTTGTATGGTTAATGCTTCATTAAGTAGGGATTGTGTGGAGTTCGATTTCTGAGATGACAATGGGTGATTGGAGGTGCGACTTTTAACTAGATTGGACCTTTTGTTTTTATTTTTCAAAATTTTATGGTTATTAACGAATGAAATACTTTGGGTATCAAATTATTCCTACTTAGGTGTTGAACTATTTTTGTAAAATAATTTCCGTGTAAATTGACCATTTCAAGCTTGATATGCCTTTCAAAATTATTGCAGAAAGCTAGGTCTCTGTAAATGATGCGGGTGATTCTGATGATAAATGAGAGATGGCAGCTGAGAAAAAGGGTTCCAAGGGGCGATTTCTCCACTTGTTTGATTGGAACGCTAAATCTAGGAAAACACCGTTTTCAAAGAAGCCTGATCTGTCTGGTACTTGCGTAGTCCATTGTCCAAGTTCTGTTTGTCTTTGTTTTCACCTTTGGGCATTTATCTATGTATTGACCTATGCATCATATTTCTCATCCAAAATGCAGAAGGGAACAATCAAGAGAAGGAAAATGTTGACAATGTTGCGATTACTCAGTTTCAATTGGTGGGAGTTCATGCTCCCCCCCCTCTCTGCCCCTCACTGATGCACACACATTCCCACGTCTACACCTAGATCTGCAGCAACATTTTATTGTATATTTACACTAGGGATATTTACTTTATGTTTCTCATATTTTCTTCTAGAAGGAGATTCATGCAAACGAAGGCACTTCAAATTTAAAAGGAAGTGGTAAACACAGTTGTGCATTACCAGTTAGTGGTGATGATGGACACGGTAATAAAGCCCCTGGAGTGGTTGCCAGACTTATGGGATTGGACTCTTTGCCCACCTCATCTACCTGTGAACCAGGTTCTGTTTCTGATCATGAGCCTCACAGTCTTAGTGATTTTTATTATCCAAGGACTGGTTCTGACTTTGAGCATGATCCTTGCAATCTGTACCACAACATGCCTAGTAAATTGGAGGGGTTCCCTTGGAAATCTATGGATTCAATAATAAACAAGGTGCATGGTCGGCCAATTGACAGGTTTCAAACTGAGGTATTGCCTCCGAAGTCAGCGAAACCTATTTCAATAACCCACCATAAACTTCTGTCTCCTATCAGGAGTCCTGTTTTTGTCCCCACAAATGATGCTGCTTACATTGTGGAGGCATCTGCAAGAATTATTGGTTCTATTCCGAGGCCAAGTTCTGTGACTAGAACATCATTTGTGTCTTCTTCAGCTCCTTTGAGAGTTCAAGATTGGAAAAACAGAATAGATGCTTCTAGGCTATCTGAGCCCTCCAAGACACCGCAACAGTCTGTCCCTGTAAAGCGTATGAGAGAAAACTTTTGGAACAGGTCCGTTAACACACCTCTATTTAAACCTTCCACAGTCTCAGACATGAGTCATTTATGCAACTTGACAAACAAGGGGAAGTTCGTTTCTCTTAGTATACAAGAGAAGAGTAGTTTGCACAACATGCAGAAAAAAGAAGGATCAGCTTCAGGTAACAGTAGGAGTCTAGTGCATAAGGAACATAAGCAGGTTAAGCTGAAGCAATCTATCAACAGCCAGCAAAGTTCACAAAAGAATGAGCATACAAGGAATTCTACAAACAAGAGTTCTGGTGTGCGCAGACATAAAAATGAACAGAGTTGTATATCCCATAAAGTTAGACCTGCTTCAAAAACTTCAATCTCCAACCAGCAATCTAGAAAAGCTAAGCCATTTGATGGTTCTGCTGAGCCAAGAAAGATTGTAAATAAGGTTTTTGTGAACTCTGGAAATGGATCCAAGAAGACTGTCTCATCTACAACTGTTACCAAAAAGATACCTTCATTGGCAAGAATGAGAAATATCTCCAGAAATAAGGGCTTTGTCAGCAAGGATGTGCAGTTTGATGAGAGTATCACAGATCATGTATTGACCAATAAGAATGAAAGGTATTTACAACGTGATCTATCGCTCCAAAGTGCTGCAGATCGCCTGAAGAACATGGATGTCATATCGTTTACATTCACCTCTCCTATAAAAAAATGTGGGTCCATATCCCACTCATATTGCAAAGAAACTAAAAGCAATGGTCATCTTGGCTTTGATTCATCAGATTTGAACGATAAACCTGAATCAAAAGCTTCATTGTCTCCCCTTTTGAGATTAAATTTTATCAATGGTGATTCTTTGAGTCTTCTTTTGGAGGAAAAACTTAAAGAATTAACAGAGAGAGTTGTACCAACCCAGGGTGATCCAATCGTGGAAGGCATTGATGTTGATTCTACATATAGTTGCCCAGATTCAGTTTCCCCTAATAATGTTGTAAGCACTTCTTCCGTGGAGGATGATTTGTGGTCTCATAAAATTGATCCAAGTGTTGCTAGTGATGAAATATTCTCTAAGCCTCTCATAACAGAAGCTGACAGGAAGTGGAAGGTATGCTGTTTGCTCTTTTTTTCCCCCTCTTTCAAAGTGCGTTACTTATCCTGTCTACTAGTGCTAGCAAGAAATTGAGGCCTCAAGTGTTTAAATAGCTTGATTATTGTGATGGATTATAACAGGATTTCCTTGATGCATTCAATCCAGAATTGGACTATCTAAGATGGAACACTATGGCGCAATCATGATCAGAATTTATGCTGATGCTTATCCCGCTTCACACTTAGTTTAACTAGTTGCATATTGTCCTCTTTTCTCTTCTTGATCAACAGAAAGTCAACACGGGGTTCCTGGTTCTTAGATGCTCATATTATCCTCCTTTCAACATTATAGATATTTTATCATCTTTTATTTTTTTTGTTATATTCAGGGGTCGGAGGTGGGTTGGTTGGGATGGAACACAAGTCATTGCAGAAATGGGTAGCCACCCTTGATTTTTCGCTGCTAGTTAATAACCATATTTGCTAGGCCTTGCTTTCATTTGTTTGGGATTTCTCTTCCATGATAGGTCAATAATATCTTCACAATTGTGGCACTTTTTAGTAGGCCCTAAAATGGCATCAGGGAGGTCCAAAGTTGTTGCATCCTGGGCTCTGGATAATTGTCAGGTCAATGACAGACAATAAGCTGCCCAGGTGATAACAAGTATACGTCGTGCCTGTAAGCATACCCATCTCTTGACTAACAGGCTCAGCAATTTAAATTTGAGCCTTGTAGTAGGGAAGAATAACGGAAAGTTTAGAGGAAACCAATTGGCATGATCTTGCATGTTGTACTTAGCAGAAGACACGACCTACAACTGCAATAGAACTGAATGGAGGCAAAGAATCCACAAAGCTGATCTTACTTTGTGTGGAAAGGCATAGTTTGATTTAGTGTATGTTAGGAATATTATATGTTGGCATATTTCGCGATTGTATCTAATTAGTCGTTGGAGTATTATCAAGCGTTTTAAAGATTCACGTCTGATTCATACTCGATATTTGCAAATGCATAGCTCCCAGTATCCACGCCTGACTTGTACCTGATTTGGGCTCGAGTGCACCCTACATAGATTGCCTATGCTTGATGTGTGCCCGAAATGTGCACTAGTGTACTCTGTCTAGATTGCCTGTGCTCGATGTGTGCCTGAGCGGCATTCGACTGTTAGGGCTTGGATCTTTTGTTTGTTGCATTCTTTTGACCTAATTTTTCACTATCTCTCTATAAATATCTCCATTTCACAACTTAAGTAGCAATGAAAAACTTTTTCAAAAGGTGGTTTCTCCGAAAGAAAATCTATCCATTAATGCTTGTAAAAAGCTCATTTTGAGAAAACCTTTCTTCCATTGTTGAGCATTGATATCAAGGCTTTTTCATTACACCTTCACTAAAATATTCTTTACTGTACACACCTCTTCTTACTTGTTAACTTTCGTTTGAAACATAGGTGGCATGGAAACTAGAATCCAGCAATGTGAGGAAATTCTGCGGCTTGTAAAGTAAGATTAGCGAGAAGATCAGAAGGTGTCCGGTTTCGTTACTGAAGGCAAATCTAAGGAATTTTTTAATAGGGGTCATAAGTTGGAAGTAAATTGACTAAAATTTAGTACGTCTTTATTACCCGATTTATAAGTTGACTTTCTTAATATATTACTTTCATTGGATATAGAAACCTGAAGGGTTATATTCGATAACTATGGTTATTGAGGTTTTCCTTCAATACCAAAAATCTCAACTTGCCTATTTTTATTTACTGTGCTTACTATTTATATATAGTGGATACTCATACATATTTAGATCTGAATATATTTTACATGTATTGTATACTCGTATGTATTTTATTTTTGTAATTTTAAAAAGGGTCAAAATATGTTGGGATTAGGGACTCTCTAGTCTTTTCAGTGTAAAATAGTGTTGCTTTTTTTTTGGCCAGATGCGATGCCTTCTTAACTTTTAGAAATGTATTCATGCATTTCATAAGTATTGTACATTTTAGAGACCCTGCTAAAGTATCTGTTGGACATTATATTTAAAACGTGCTGAACCCTCTTGACAGACGTTTTCCATGAGAATGACTCCAAATTGTGATACAAAAGAGAGACTATAAAGCAGCTCTGATCTCATGGAGTATTGATTTAGATTTGCATTGAAAAAGAATAGAAAGTCCCTAATCCTTACGCTTTTTGACCACCCTTTTTAAAGTTGCGAAATTAAAATAGACACGAATATACAATATACGTATAATATATTTGGATCTATATGTATATGAATATCCAACAAATGTAAACAGTAAGTACAATAAATAAAAAAAATAAGCAAGTGAAGATTTTTGATGATGAAGAAAAACCTCAATAATTACGGTTATCGAGTAAAATCCTCCGAACTTCTATTGCCAGTGAGAGCAACACACTAAGAAAGTCAATTTACAGTTCGGGTGGTACAGACATACTGATATTTAGCCAATTTACTGTCGTGTTAGAGTAATTTTTATGATTATCATATTCCGTGACCTTATGTAATCATGTGTCAGTGTCGGGTTGTGTTTCCTCGAAACATATTTCTATACCTGTTCATTCCGGTTTCTAGGAATACCGTGTCTGCTGTGAACTCTTCGTGAGCTCGAGTCCAAAATCCCGAAACTCTGCACTCGCCATGTGCTCGCCGCGAGCTTGAGCCCAAAATCGCGAAGCCCTGCGCTCGCCACGAGTTCGAGCCCAAAATCTGGAAACCCCCCGCTCGCCGTGCACTGAGTGTTTCACGTGAAACCCTACGTGCGCTGGAGCCCTCTATAAATATACACTTATAATCAATTGCCCTAAGGCTGGATTGATATTTTCGGAGCCGTCCCACTTGAGAGAAACTTATTTTCCACTCTTTAATTTTGCTCCAAATTGAAAAAATTGAAACTACTACGTTATGTCTCATGCTCTAACAGATTTTCTCACCACTCTCTCTTTATCAATCCATCACCTCTACCCTTCTACTTTCATTGGTGACGTCGGTACGTTGAAGCAGGGGATCTGGTCGTGTTTGGCAATTCAAGTGGCACGAGAGGGAAGATTGACGTGAAAGTCAGAAAGCGTTCGGTTCCGTTGCCATGGGCTAATCTAAGGAGTTCCTTGGTAGGGATCATAAGATGGGAGTAAGTCGGCTAGGTTAGCGCGTCGTTACTACCCGTTCTGTAAGTTGATTTTCAAAGCATATTTCTTCCCTAGCCGTTGAAACCTGGAGGGTTTTTCTCGATTACCGTGAGTATTGAGTTTTTTTTTTGTCACCAAAAAGATTGTTTTTTTTATTGTTGTTGTTGCTTTATTTTTATGCTTGTATTGCTCGTAATATTTAGACACAAATATTCTTTCCGTGTATTGAATATTTGATTTTGCATCGCTTCCGCTAATTTGTTGTGGGGGTCGAAACATTATTGTGCTATTTGGGACGAAAAGTCTTCTTTCACTTCGATTTGTGACCCCTACCACGGAGCTCTTTGGATTTACCTTCATTGGTGGAATTGGATACCTTTTGGTCTTCTCGTCAATCTAACTTAACGAGTCGTAGAATTTTCTTATACCATTGAATCCCAATTCTCACGCCACTTACGACTCGAACAGAGGCAATTGGGTAGGAAGAGTTGTGTACAGTTGGAAAATATTTTAGTGAAAGTGTAATAAGAAGACCTTGATGTTAGAGCTCAACAATGAATGAAAGGCTTTTTCAAAAGGAGCTTTTCATAGGCATGAAAGGAGAAAATTTTTGGAGCAACCGCCTTTTCAAATGATTTTTGATTTTTGCTTAAGTTGTGAAAGAGTTGTATTTATAGTAAAAAATTAGGTCAAAAAGATGCAGCAAAGAAAAGGTTTGTGCCCCAACGCTCAAGTGCTACTTAGACGCACGTCAGGCGTGTATTGTAACACAAGAGGTCTGCGCTCAGCACTCGTGTGTGGCTTGGGCGCTCATCAAGCGTGGGCAGTCTTTATAAAGTGCACTAGTGCGCGGCTCGAGCGTGCACAATCTGGACAAAGGGCGCTTCTATGCGGCTCGAGCGCACATTGACCGTGCACATTCTGGACAAAGGGCACTCATGTGCTGCTCGAGCGTATATCGAGTACGAGTAGTCTGGAAAAAGTGCGCTTGAGCGCTAATTAAGTGCAAGTTGGGCGTAGATAGTGGGAGCTACGCATTTGCGAACATTTGGCATGAATATTGGGAGTTATGCATTTATGAACATCGAGCATGAATCAAGTGTTAATCTTCATGTTACTTGATAATACTTCAACGACCAATTAGATTTAGTCACGAAATATGCCAACACATAATATTTCCAATAATCTTACTCTTTGGTAATTCCATGATAAAACCCTTCTATAAAGATAAAATTAAAAACATATGAATCATAAGTTTAGATACCATCGAGATAGAATTCGTATACATAAAAATCTACTCCCAAAAAAGGACAAATGACAAATATCGTAAACTGTAAAAGACACTAAAGTCTGCTGTTCCTATTCCGTCATGGTTAGTGTAGAAGTATGTAGAATAGAATCAAGTAATGCTTATAAGGAAATCAAGGAAAAAATAACACATGCATAAGATATCGGTGTACAATAAACATGGGCATATACACATTCAGGAATACACATGAATGCATGATAGAATGTAAGCAATGCAAAATATCCCTGTGAATACATGCTAGAATGTAAGTGATACACAACTAACCCTGTGAATACATAATAGAATAGTGATACAAAACTATCCCCGTGAAGGGGAACCTCCCCTTAAATGATAAGATATGCTCCCCCTTACTCGAAACACGCTCCCAGAGGTTATGTTTTTGTGTTGTTGTCCTCCTCCCCTTAAATACTCCCCCTTTTTGTCACGAATGACCAAATGAAAGGCGTCACTTAGAATCGGTATGATTACTCTTACGTTGAGAGGCCAACTCCATAGACAATTGAGCAAATTGCTCCATCTCTAAAAACAATCGTCCCATTGGGATGGTCAAAGAAAGATGAAAACATAGCATTATTACCACACATGTCTAGAGTAGCCATTGTCAAGATACCACATCGAGTGATTTTGAGCTTTTAAGGCAACATGGGCAACTCGACGCATATAATTTCTAGATGAGTTTTCTAAATCACTCTTCTTAATTCATACTTTTTTTCTTGAATTAACTTTATGATTCAATTTTATTACTTGTTTATTTAGTTGTCGAATATGATTGACAAGTTTTTCATTTTCATGCTATGTCTTTGGTTGTATAGTAGATTGATTGTGTGATGATGGGGGTGAATATGTCCGATTTATCCACACGCACGGCAGGCTGGCACAAACTTCTAGGAAGTGTACGTTTTACTAGTTTGATTTCTGGATTGGTTTGTGAAGTAAGTTTTTCTCGTCTTTTTTCTAATTGTTTGGTTAATCCTAGTAGTTCATCTTGTTTGTGTTTGGTTTGGGCAAAATATTAGAAGTACTTATTTTCTCTACACGTTTTGACACAAGTTTGATGGTTTTAAGGGTACTTATATTGTTGTTTGGGATATTTGTGGCAGGAACAAAAATCATTTTGGAGTGAGCATTGATTTTGGAAGTGTTTTCTATAAATCCCTGCTCTTTCTTATTTCCTTCTACCTTTTCTAAGCCTAACATATGATTGAATTTTTTGGTTCCTCTTGAGAATTCTTTTAGATCGCTCTTGGCATTTTCAAGATTTAATTCTAGATACTTAATTTTTACATTTAAGGAGCCGTTCAACATTTTAAGCTCATGATATTTAGCAATAGTAAGGTCCAATTTGGTTTTGATTTCAGCTTCTTTTTTTTTTTTTTTTTTTTGATTCAACTAATTTGTAGTTTAGAGATTTATTTGTTTTCTTCATTTTTAAGCACTCTTTAAACAATTTGTCATGGGCTTCTTGAAGACCATCAAACTCATTATCAAATTCTTCCCGTGAAAAATTAGATTGTTCCGGTTGCTCGAGAGTGCTTTATCACAACTGATGATGGAAGATTTAAATGCCATGTAGTTTATCTCATCCTCTTCCGAGGATTTTTCGTCATTGTTTTCTTCTTGTTCATACCAGTTAGGAAGACATTCCTAGCTTTTCCTTTCTGTCTTTTAAAGTTTGGACGCTCCATTTAGATATGTCCAAAGCCATGACATTTATGGCATTGAATTCCTTGATGGTTTTTTATTATTCAAGTCTTTGTTTACCTTTTTGTCTCTATTTATAGTATTATGTGTGATGCTGTTTCCTTTAGATGTTCGTTTGTTATTTCTATTTTTAAAAACTTTTTAAAGTTTTTAACAAACAATGCGAAATCCTCATCGTTGAATGTTTCTTTATTGGAGTTATGATCTTTCTCTTCCTTGACAGATTTTAGGGTGATAGAATTATTTTTCTTAGATTGTGGAAGTGTGTCCATATGTTTTTAATGATCTAACAAGTTCTTCAATTTTCACTTGTCAAAATTTTACTTACTTTAATAGCGGTGACTTTAGGTCAAAATTGCTCAAGGAGCAATCTCAGGACTTTCTGAACAATTCTGTTTTCAGGGATTCGTTCTCCCAAGTTAAATATAGAGTTTACTATATTGTTTAATTTTACATAAAAGTCATCAAAGGTTTTATCATTTTTTATTTTGATTTTCTCAAATCTAATTGTGAGCATCTGCAATTTTGAGTTCTTTACTAGTTAGTTCCTTCATGCGTAATTTCAAAAATGTTCCAAGCATCTTTAGAAGTTTGCACATAAAGATACGTTTAAACTCCTCATGGGACACAGCATAATAATAGCATGCAACCCTTTACTATTTCAGTTACAAGCATTGAATTCTCTTTTGGTTCACAAGGATAGAATTTTAGGTTCATCACTTGTAATGCTCCTAGGCAGTGTCCACCCGGATTGCGTGTTGCTCTATACCTGTTCGTTTATAAATTTTAGAAAGGCTCTCATCCGAATCTTCTAATAAGCTTAGTTACTCCTATTAAAATAGGGAGGAACGAATAGTGATTGACTGGTATGCATCTAGATCAGGATCGTGGATCGGGGTGAGTATCTGATTCCAATTGAAAAAGACTAGGAAGTCCCTAATCCCAACACGTTTTGACCCTTTTTAAAATTGTAGAATTAAAATGCACACGAATATACAATACACGTAAAATATATTCGAATCTATATGTATATGAATATCCAACAAATGGAAACAGTAAGCATAGTAAACAAAAAAGTAAGCAAATTAAGATTTTTGGTGATAAAAGAAAACCTTGGTAATTATGGTTATCGAGTAAAACTCTCCAGGCTTCTACAATTAGTGAAAGTAATGTACTGAGAAAGTTAACTTACAATCCAGGTGGTATAAATGTACTAAATTTTAGCTGACTTACCCTTGACTTGTAACCCCTACCAAAGAACTAATTGGATTTGCCTTCAACAGTGAAACTGGATACCTTCCGGTCTTGTTGTCGTTCTTGCTTCATGAGTCATAAAATTTTCACACCATTGGACCCCAATTTCTATACTACCTACATCTCGAACGGAGGCTATCGGGTAGAACGAGGTGTGTTCAACAGAGAATATTTTAGTGCAATTGCAATGAGAAGACCTTGATATTGGAGAGGAACTTTTCACAAGCATTAAAGTAGAGAATTTTTGGAGTAGCTGCCTTTTCAAATGATTTTCCATTTCTGCTGAAGATGTGGGAGAGAGGTATTTA
Source organism: Nepenthes mirabilis (assembly GCA_025585075.1). Taxonomy (NCBI): domain Eukaryota; kingdom Viridiplantae; phylum Streptophyta; class Magnoliopsida; order Caryophyllales; family Nepenthaceae; genus Nepenthes; species Nepenthes mirabilis. Next base: position 10,616 of record JAODPA010113876.1, read on the forward strand.
TAGAAAGGGTGACAAATTAGGTCAAAAATATGTAGTAAGGAAAAAGTCCCCGCCCTAGTGCTTGGATGCCGCTTAGGCGCGAATTGTAATACAAGGGGTCCACGCCCCTACGCTTCTGCACGGGTCGGGCTCTTATCTGGCATGGGTAGTCTGTATAAAGTGCGCATATACGTGGCTCAAGCATGCACAATCTAGAGAAAGGGCGCCCATGCGTGAATCAGGTGCGCATCGAGCGTGCACATTCTGGACAAAGGGCGCTTGTGCACGGCTGAGGCGTATATCAAGCATGGACAATCTGGAAAATGTGCGCTTGACTGTGAATTAGGTGCAAGTTAGGCATGTATACTTGGGGCTATGCATTTGCAAACATCGGGTGTCAATCTTCATAATGCTTGATAATACTCTGATGACCAATTAGACCCAGTCAAGAAATACGCCAACACATAATATTCCTAACATATATTAATGAGCTTAGGGACTTAAAAATTTGTTCATCTCTTCCATTTGAGTTCTACACTGCCTTCTTTGGCTGGAGATTCTATTTTTAATGAAATAATTTGCAATAACATGAATCCATGGAATGGGTGCCAGGGGGGCGCACCACCTTTGTACCATAGACAATACAATGTCTATATGCTCTACATTTTAGCAAAGTAAGAAGATAAGAGTTGGAGGGGAACAAATCAATTCTTTCAAAAAAAAAAAAAAAAAAAAAGAAAGAAAGAAAAGAAAAGAAGAAGAGAAAAGTGAAACAACAATTAAAAATTTCTCATATCCACAATTGACTCTAGAAATCTAAATCATTCATTTTCATCGAGATTTAACTTTTTACTGCCTAGGTAACTTTAGCCAAAAGTTCCTCTTCTTTTTTACTGAACCAAATGATTCATATGTCAATATCTCCTCTTGACAAAACCAGTCTGCACCCATACAATCCACATAACTGCAAAAACAATCCATAGGTTGATGCATAATGTGCTACGTGAAATCCAGGAAATCCCTAAAAATCATAGGCCATGAAATAACAACGGTGATAGAGAAGAGAAGGGAAAATTAACAAAAAAGAAGAAGAAGAAAGTAGAGAAAATATGTTCACAGATTTACGTGGTCCAGCCAGCTCTTACATCCACAGGCGAGGGACAAGAGGAAATTCTTCTAAGATCTAGGAGAAGAAATTCTGCTGTGATCAAAGAGAAATACATGATTTCAAAGTTCTACCTAAGCGGTTTGATTTCTATGTTAAGTGTAATTGAGTTAAAAATATGCAAAACAACCAAATATTGGTGGGTCCAAACATACTGTGTGTAAACCTGATGTTGGCAGGATTTGTTAGGACAAGGAGGATATGCTCTTGTGGTGTTAGCAGACACAAGAAGAAAATTCAATAAATTGTATGGCACTTCTTATAGTGTCATTTGCGCATACTATGTTATTCTCAACATCACTTGACTGGTGAATGACACTTACCAAGATGTCATTTGCAAATTGTTAAGTGATTTATTTTTGTGTTTTGGAATCAGTCAAATCTCCTTAATTTCTGTCAAGCGTATCCAGAAATGCTTTGAAAAAATCAACCTTGCTTCTTGAACTACCCTATCCAAATGCACTTTCTTTATTTTTTACGAGTTAAAACAATCCCCATATAGCACACATTGATGCATGGGATGTTACATTCTTGTGGTAATGTTTGGGAAGATATTTTATTTTGAAAGGTTGTATTTCTTATAATCAAAGTTGTAAACCATGATATAAGAGAGATGTTGTGACTTGACTACAATGTGGATGTTGTCTCATATGTAGCATTGCATGTATATTGAGTGAACTTAGGTAAAACATCGATACTCATGTCTAGCTCTGGCACACCTTTCTATTTCTATTATATTGGGAGTATCATAACCAAAGTACCCATTACAGGGAATTATCTTAACATAACTAGACCCCTAGTTATATGGCTGAAACTAGGCCTGACAGAAACTCGAGACAGCCAGGGTTTGGACCTGGTCAACTCAGGTACTTGGTCAACTCAGTTATTTGGTGAAGATTTAAGTGCCCAAGCTTGGACCAGGCCAGCCATGTTTCAAACCATGCAACTATGAATAGAATATACTTTTTTGGTAGAATAAATAGTATTCTGCATTGTTTTTTGTCACGTTTGTTCAGATGGGTACTTGCCTTGAGAAGGAATTACTATTGGAATCCAGGCAGGATAATTGGCAAGATCACTTTGTGCCAGTCTGGTATTTTCCAATGTGGATGCCTTAAAATTACTTGAAGTCTTTACTGCTTGGTTCCTAATCAAAAAAGAAAGAAGTCTTTGTTGTTTCTAAATGATTCCCCCAACATGCTGTGAGGCAGAATTTTATAGTCAATCCAATGTATCATTGATGTCCATAGGATAAACTTTCTGTGTGCCTCTTCTGCCACTCATCCTGTTTGGCAGAGAATATTTTGTACATCTGAATTTTAAGTTCCCATAAATGAAAATCATGTTAGGAAGTCACTTCACTCAGCTTACTTTAACCACGCAGGAGTCTGAGGGAGCAGAAGAGCACAGCAGTTGCAGCACTAGCAATTGTGGTGGAAGGACAGAACTTGACTTGGGACATCATAACGCATCCATTACTGATTATCCCAGCTCAAATGGAAGTTGCTTGTCATCAAATAGTACTGGTGATTGCACTTACGGTAAAGCTTGGCATATCTTGTCTCCCCTCCCCTGCAAACCCCCCCCCCCCCCCCCCGGCGGGTTACAAACACCGTAACATTTTGTATCTTTGGATATTTATTGATAATCCAGCATAAGAAGTGGTGGAGAAATAATTAAAAATAGTGATAATTATGAATAGTTTTTGACTGCAAACATTTACTGCTTCCAAGGAAGCCTAGCTCTGGAGATTTATTTATTGAGTCAACGAACAGATTTATGCACCAAGTAATGAAATCTCTTCCGGGTGATATAACTGATCACAACGTGGTAATTTACTTTTAAGAGGATCAGATTTTAGAGCAACTAAAATACTACACTTATAGAAGTTTTAGAACTGCATGATGCAAGTTGAGTATTTTTGACATCCAGAAAAGGAAAATGTGTTGAGATTTAAGACATCTTTTGTACTTGATTATTTCTAGTATGTAGGTGGGGGTAAAATTATCTAAGTGTTGGGGATCACTCCCGTGAAGAAGTTCTTGGAAACTGAGAACTAGACAGGTCTGGCGGACGAGGCTCAGACGGTCAACGGAAAGTTGACCGGATTGGTGAGCAAGGCTTCAGACGGTCAATGGGGAGTTGACCGGATTGGCGGTCTACATGGCCGGTTTGATGTTAACCGCCTTGGAGGTTATGTTGACCGGTTCCTTGGAGAATACTGGAGGACAATCACTCAGACGGTCAACAGAAGTGTTGACCGGTTGTAAAGAACACAGACGGCCTACAGCTGGCCGTCCGTTTTGGAAATTCAGTTCAATACCAACTCAGCAGATTTCTTGGAGATATGAGATCTCAGGCAGTTACGCTGAAGACGGTTTTTTTTTGGAAGGGAAGATTCAAATTGTTGGCAAGAATTGTTTCTATCCTTTTTTTTATGTGAAAAAGATTACCCTAGTTGGGGAGTTGTAGTTTTTTCGTGTGTGAGTGAAAAAGAGAAAAACTGTGAAGGAGTGTTCTTCGTTTTTCTCTTCGTTCTCAATTGTTGTCTCCAAGAAACACATATAGTGAAATACGTTTCAGTGGACGGATTGTCCCGTGGTTGTTCCCTTAATTGAGTAGGGTTTTCCACGTAAAAATGTCGTGTGTTCATTGTTCTTCTTTACTTGTTTTTCTTCACTGTTCTGTTGAATCAGGAAAGTAGTCTGCTCGCCTTTCCAACAAGTGGTATCAGAGACCGGTTCATGTTGGGTATTGTGACTTTCTTGAATCGATGGCATCTTCATCGTCAAAGAATCTGCCTTTTGGCATTGAGCAGTTCAATGGACAAGGGAATTTCATTCTCTGGCAAGAGAGAGTGAAGAACATCTTGACGAGAGAAGGGACTGTGAAGGCATTGAAGAAGAAAGATGAAAAACCTGAAAAAATGACCTATTGATCTCTCCGCTTCTCTTTTCTCTGCTCCTCTTTCTGTTTTTCCCCTTCTCCCAATTTATTCTCCTTCCCTTCCCTACTTTCCCCCCCTTCCCAGTCTCTGTTCCTCTTCCTCCTGTTTCTTCCCCTTCTTCCAATTTATTCTCCTTCCCTTCCCTTGCTTTCCCCCTTCCTTGCATCAATTGTTCAAATGAAAATTGTTTCTAGCAATTGGATAGGAGGGTACCTGACACATGCCTAAGGGATGCTCGTACGCCTTTTTCAGCAACTTCTGCATAGACCCATGCCTAAGAAACACTTGAAGGGCTCATACACATGGCTTCTCAATTGGGGTTGCACCTGAAGCGCACACGTATATCGACACTGTTATTAAAGGCTCTATGCAATTTTTATGGCAAAATTTGAGATCATTTCAGCACTAAGGGGTGCACATGAAGAGGAAAAAAAAAAGAAAAGAGGAAGATGTTTGACATTCAATTGAGGTCAATTCGAAATCTATTTTTCACTAAGCTCAGATATATTATTCTAATCTTATTTTTAGGACGTGTTGCCATTTAATTACTTTTTTTTCTTGATATACTCTTTTCTAGTAGGTTGTTAGGAGTGTTGGGATTGTATTCAATTAGTCATTCACATGGGTTGTTGTGGGGGGGTCTCAAATGGTGGTTATGTTTGTAACCAAATATTTTATTATAAATTTCTTTAGAGTTTGTCACACAATTTTTTTCTTGATTGAAAAGATTTTTCCATATCAAATATTAACGTACAATTTGTGTGTGCTTGGTTGCTTTTGATGGAGGATTTGAGGTTTGTTTCTACTAAATTCGGTTATGTGCATGTTTTTGTTCTTGGTAAATCTCCTCATGAAATGCTTTAACTTGCCTGTTCAATTTCATTCCTTGGATTTTCTCAATGATGTGAGCAATCCGTTGTGCCAAATTGTAGTGATCAGAAAATTAATAAAATCCCATGTTTTTTTTGCATCAATTTTTTGATGGTTACTGGAAATCCTCAATATCTCAAATCCTATTGAATGTGGGGTCTTAAAACCTGGCCGGTATTTGGGCCAATTCCCTCTTGAAAGGAATTGACACTCGACATATAATACCGAATTCACCTCTGAATGCTGTTGCAACCCTTTCCATGCACCTAACTAATATGTACTTTGTGTCATCTCATACTCACATATGTGCCCTGCCCTATGTACTTTGTGCTCAAACCATGGGCACTTTTTGTTAGGTAATGAAGAGTAACGTTTTGCACCTTAGAAAAAAGCTCTTGCATACTATATTTGTTTTCCTTTTTTATTTTTTGCATCACTTATGTGAAGGTAGGCCTCAGCGCCTAGTCAAGTAGTATTAATTGGAAAAGGATATAAGAAATGGAAAAGCAATGAGAGAAAAAAATGAGTTGTTGCTTTCATGAGGCTCTAGGAGTGGACTGTGCATAAACTGGAATGAGAACATTTTTTGTGATGTTTGTACAGATTTACTTTAATAAAAAAAAACCAATCGATTTACCTGATTTAATTTACACTGATCTCCTGCTTTGTCACTACTACGAGCGAGAAAATCTAATGCATTCTTTTCAATACATAGTATGGCTCAACTGTACATTCACAGTGATAAGACTACATCTAAGACTGATAACAAGAATTCGTGCATTAAAAACTACCACCTATTTAATGATTGGGATTTGAACCTAATTGCCCTTATTCCTATGGTTTTTTCGTCAGTAATACTAGCATCCTATGGTATCGATATATAGTGTATGAGAACTGAAATGGCCATCTAATGGCATAGACATTCTTCAAATAAAGAATGTGTCCCGTGAACTTGTCGTAATGGTTATATGGAGTGCTTACTGTGTGCTCAAATAACTAATTCTCAATCATATGTTCGTTTCATACAGGGAACGAGGAGCTTTTGTTACTGCACTCTCAACAGGTGAATAGTTGCATGTCTACTGAAATATTCCACCAGAGAGAACATGAGAGGAACTTATCTGATACAGCTTCGTCCACATGGATTGAGGAATGGGGTGGAAAGCATATGAATACAGCACACAGTGTCACAGATTCTAGAAACACGTCTAATTGGGAATATGAATATGTGACACAGATACTTTGTCATGCAGCAGTAAACGAATATGAGTTGGGTGAGAATAGAAATATCATAGCTGCATGCGTCTTTGATCAGTTGGAGCATCTGATAGTTTTCTTGGGAAAAAATGGGGAAGAGCCTTCCAAGCTTGGGCGGAAACTCGTGTTTGATTGTGTCAATGAATGTTTAGGTTTAAGGTATGATGAGATCTTTTGTGGTAGCCATAAAGCGTGGGCAGAATGGAGACAGCTCTTACCAAAGCCAGATTGGCTTGCTGCAGAATTATGCAAGAAGATTTCATATCTGAAAAGCATGGGCAGCCTAATGCTAGATGAGCTTTTGGACAAGGATATGAGCACCAAGCAGAGGAGATGGCTGGACTTTGCAAGTGAAGTATTAGAAGAGGTCATGGAGATTGAAAGGGAGATAGAATCCTCTTTGGTTGATGAACTGATAATAGATTTATCTATGTTCTAGAGCCTTCCAATGAACATCCTTTTTCTTATTTGCTCTTTTATCACAGAAGCATAATATGTAGGTAAACGGGTCTCTAAATTGACCCCCTTTTGCAAGCTGAACTCGTAGGTAAATTTTACTCTACATTCAAAAGAAGCTGAATGCCGTGATTGAAAAGCATATTTTCCTGTCCATGTTTTGTAGCTGTTGCTGAATTGGAAGTAGGCATCAGAGGCATGTCTTTAGATTTTAATTCCTCTCTGAAACATTTTTCTATTTGGCTGATTAGGTGAAGTTATGGCACTTGGCAATGACCAGCTGATTCTTAAGAGTGACTACTTGATTGTATTATTGGAATGTTGACATTACTAATCGTGTTCTTGTGTAGACATAACACAGTGGAGTGATGGCTGCATGAAAGGCAGTTAATGCAAACATGCTTTCATGGTTGTGGGAATGGTGATCAGGGCAGCAATGCCGCAAGCTTTGAGGTGGTTCAACGAAGAAAGTGCAAGCACAGTGGGATTAATGTATCTTGGTTTCACCGAGGTATTCTTTTGTCGTCACTGCTTTTGCTTCGTCAGTAGTTTTTTCCTCTGTCCCTCTCCCCGTCTCTCTCCTGTTTGCTTGTAAAGCTGTGAATTTATGGACTCAATCAGCTGCTCACGTCCTACTCAGCCCTAAGAAATCAAGTCTTCTTGGAGAAAGGGAAAACGATACTTAACCAATCAAGTTTCCCCCTTTTAAAATATTCACAGTAATTGCGCTGATGTATTAATAACATTCTCCCATGGATAAAAATATTGATGTCAATATCAGTTGTAGCCATATTGATATCGAAAATATCAGACATTGCGTATTGATATTAGATATATTAAAATAAAAAAAAATTTAAAAAATCGTAAGTCAACCGGGCCATATTAGTCGATATAATGATCATGTCGGCAAACATATTGCATCATATTACCAATAAGACAATATATCGTGATATCGAAAAATATTAGCATCAGGAACCTGATTTCAATACATGTTAGTTGATATTTACATCAATATATTCTCCTTTTGAAGTTCTCCCGTGAAATGTCTGGATTTTCATACACTTGGGCACATTGAACAAAAAAGGGAAGAAGGAATTATTTGATGTTTGATTGTTGAGGGCCGGAAAACCGGGTCCACGCTGGAGATAGCCTTATTTTTGTGATTACTGTGGGAAGGAGCACTTGCTCATAGCTGGATGTGTGCTCATTTCCCCATCTGATTGAACCGATCCTGTGTTACTTTTGGCATCTGAGTAGCTGTTGTGGGACACTGGAGAAACTTCACCGTGCCTTGATTCTTCCTGGGTTTGGTAAAACGACAGCGTCTAGAGTCCTCTTATACTCCCAACGGTGATGATTACATCTTATATATCAGCAACATGGATGACCAGGATCGTAAGATCTTATCCTGATAAAATGGGTGTCGTATATTTCGGCAAACTGAATTGCCCTGTGACGCTGGTGAAAAGCCGAAGTATGATGTTTGGGTAAATTGTGTTGTGTTGTGTTGTGAGCAATAATAGCTTTAAGCAGACTTACTATATTTTTTGTTTTGGAAGTTTAAATTTGCCAATTCAGACTATGATTGAATAGTTCTTTTTAAGAGGAAAAAATGAATTACTGAAGATTGGATTGTCAATTCATCGTGATGTAATAATGGATTTCGAATCCCTGCCCATGGGGTTCTCTGGTCAGGTGCTGCTAGGTGGCGCCGCCCAACTTCCAGATGATCACGGCTGTGTGAGTGTTCTGTCTGTCAGCTCATCCGTGACAATTCTCAGCGCTACACCGGCTGCTGCACTTCGGCCCCTGGCTGTGTTGCTGCCATAAGGCTAAAGTACTACT
>JAODPA010113887.1:0-19130 GCA_025585075.1 Nepenthes mirabilis
TATTTATTTAAAAAAATATTATTAAAAATATTCGAGATGTTACAACCTACTTTCATAAGATAAATTTTTGTCCTCAAAAACTGACCTCAATTCTCGAAGAATTTGGTGTACTTTTTTCTCATATTGGCCCCCATTTTCCATGTCACATCCCTTTTGCCTTGATAATTTTGTACTGCTTTGAAGAGTGGTATCACTTTGAAATATCGAATTTTGTCTCGTCAATCAGTAATCCGCACATGCTACTCAAAGTAGGTCAAGTCTCCCTAATGTAATTCTAATGGAATCTCAATACATAATTTAAGTTCATATCTCACACCTTGTACACCGGAAATCCAACCCACATGAACTCATCAGTATATAACTACTCTAAACTATTAAATGATTATACAACCTACATGACCATCATTGGTCTTCAAACCCAAATGGTACTATGGCCTAAGTCGGCTCGGACACCCATCTACAATTTCTAACATAGAATAATCTTGATTCTGGCCTGTTATTGGTCATGGTCTAAAGTTTCTTTCTAACATTAGATATTCTAACTTTAACCATGAATAGATCAATTACTAAAATCCAAAAACATGTCATCTTGATTAATAAGATGCCCCAAATATTTTTTTCCAAGTCACAGCGTGACCTCATAACCTTGATGTGCCAAGATTCTGGTGAGATAAACTTCTTAATATTTATCTCCCAAAGGTCTCTTACCATGGAATTCCAAAATGATATGGGATCCTCGCATGCCCTTGACTCTCTCCTATGAGAGTTAGCTCAAGGCTCAATTAACACAAGTCGTGCTTAATCTTTGTAAGTATTGGATCCATTATTTGATCCTCTCGGATCTTCCCCACAATCCCAAGCATAACTTGTAATATGATGAAATCCTCAGCTATGATCTCAGAACTATTGAATTTGATAATCTTTCACTTTTTTAAGTATAGTGTAATCCGACATTATCAACAAATCGATTAATACTTACTCCTTTGAATATAGTTATTATGACCCTTAGATTATACAATATGAGTTCTCCGGAATATAGAACCACAATTCTCACAATCCATAAAATGTATTATCTCGAATGATACTTTGAACCTATTATTAAAATATCATAATAGCCATTATAATTTTTTAATAATTTGGTCCTATCATCTCTATACTGTAAAAATCTAATGCTACATAGACCTTAATAATTTTGAATTACTATATCGATAATATTTTCAAAAATTTATTAAAATTAATGTATTTTGTTTAAATTCCTTTGAATGTAATTACCACTTGTTGCGTCCCCGGATTCAGGTTCTCTGGCAGATTAGAGAGCCTTCGGGTTGTACGCTAGGGTCGAATCTCGAACGGGTCCGGTCTCCACTCTCCTCAATTGGGCCTTGTATAACATAAATTACGAATAAAATGTTAGAGGTTGGTAGGATGTTCTCCCCCTGAAAATATTCTGACACTCAAGTCAAATATCTTCCGCAATAAACAGAGGAAGACATGCTTAAAGGCAAGCGTGGTGGGAGTGCAAAGTTATAATGATGAGGGGAGTATGCGTGGGATATATTTGGAGGACCAGGCTCTATGGGGTGCCCAATTGAGGGGTGGCTCACTAAGTGGATGACTGGGTTTCGAAAGTACGTCTGGTTGAGGGGTGGCTCACGAAGTGGAGAACTAGATTCCAAATGTGCGCCTGACTGATGGGCGACTCACTAAGTAGAGGATTGGACTCCAAAGGTGCACTTGACTGATGTGCGGTTCACTAAGTGGAGGATTGGGCTCTGAAGGAGCGCCTAACTGAGGGGTAGCACACGAAGTGAAGGACTGGACTCCAAAGGTGCACTCGGCTGAGGGACAGCTCACTAAGTGGAGGACTAGGCTCCAAAGGTACGTCCGGCTAATGAGCGACTCACAATGTGATTTTGCCAAACCTTTGGGATCAATAGTGCTTTTTTGACTATGTGTTAGGCCTTTATGTCTCATGGTTCAAAACATGGGAAAAATATCCTCTTCCATTAGCAGGGATTGGTATTTATCAGCTCCCATTGGGAGGCTTTGGCAGTTAGGGCTTTCAACAGGCGCTTCATTGGGATTCGTTGGCCACCGACCATTGACAATAGCCAGCGATGTTAGTTGTTGTTTTGTGGGAGTAGGGAGACCGTTGTTGAGTGCGAACCATGCTTAGTTTGCTACCTGTGCGAGGATTGGCTGAGTAGTGTAGAAGGATGGCGTGCGCTGTTGCTTGCAGTGCAGACTCATCTCCTCATTGGCTGGTGTCTTCTTTTCATTGATTTCGCCACCTGCAGTCGCCTTAGTAGATTGCGTAGGCACGCTAATTGGCTGTGGGTCTGGGACGCCGCGTAGGCTACAAGCTGGGACCTATTGGGCTTCACAGAGGGAGTTGGACCTTGCTGCTCAATTGGGCTGGCACCCCTCTGATTGGACATTGCTGCTCATGGCCCACCTCTGAGTTAGACCCAACACCACCAATTATGAATTCTCCTTCTTATTTAATAATAATGCCTAGTTTCTCAGCCAGTCACAATCACTACTAAATTTGGGTCATGAGCCAACCTCTTTAATTTGCTGGCCTTAATTATTTAGAGTCATAAAATACTTTTACCAAAGATGGTAATATGCATATCAATAATCCTTAAGATAAGGTGCCATCAAACTCTTCTGACCTCCTTATAATGACTATTATGGCTTGTGAAACCTTAATCCTGAGTCTACGTCGAGGTCTATCAATAATTGCTTTGATCCTTGATGAGTTCACTAGTGCACCTAATCCCAACAAAATTATCAAAATTAGTGCCATTTGGAGCAAGAGTGGGTACAACTGATATACAAAATATGCGTAGATTTGATCATATATATATATATTGACCTAATTATTATTTAAAATAGCAGTTTAATGTATAAAATTTTCGTTATGCATGGAAAATGTATAAGAGTTAGGCTACTTTAAATTTATTATATACGAAATCTTTCATTGTATCATACAGAGACTTTTTATTTCTAGAATCTATGATTATCAAATTAGATAAATACGGCTCTTCTATTGAACTAGCTAACTTAACAATAACTAGTATTCACGTAGCTTCAATATTTGATAGGCAAAAGAGTAGGATGAGATGGAAAGCTGCATGGACACTTGGGCAACCTCATGCGGCAAGGACTACCGGTTTTCTTAAAGAATCAACATCTATTATACTTGTTGACAAAAGGGTCAAGTTAGGTATTTCGATGAACCAATCTTTATCTAATTTTATTTAAAGTATTGAAAAGATCAATTAGATTTTCCATCCAATTTTTGCACTTAAATCCTTCGATAAATAATTAATTGTTGCATTGTTAATTGATGGATTCAGTAAACAACCTATAAAACTTGGACCCAAGATGCTTGGGAATTTAGAGCCGTGGATCATAATTTCCAAGTTGTTTACTATCGAATGATCGTCTTACCAAGCCATCGAGCCGCTAAGCTATCTAGATATCGAGTTATCAACGTCTCAATCTACCTTGTGAAAATAGATGAATAGTGAGAAATCCAGTCAAGAGAACCAACCATATTGGAGTAGGTGCATTGCCAAAGACTAAATTACAGAAGACTAGTCATACTAAAATGCTGACACACCCAAAGAAGCACAAAGGGGTGGATTGTGAGTCATGACACTTTGGTCATAACTCCTAAATTGATCCATAGTCAACAAAATACTCTACAGTTTCAAGCTACGTTAACCACGTTCTACGATATATCATCATTATAATTATATCGAAAATATAACTGCTTTATAAGAATTTATTAAGTTGTTTATAAACATAATATTCAATCATAAAAAGCGATTATATAGTAAAAAAATATATATTTGTTTAAAAGATAACTGTCTCTTAATACTTCTAAAATAAGAACTATCTATTAGGAAGTTGAGCATAATTTTATTTTAAAAAAAAATGGTTAATAACTTCTTGAAATGCTACTCAACTAACCCAAAGACAGGCTAACACCTCTATGAATATAAATCTCTCAATACGGAAAAGGGGCATCATATGCTTCATTTTTTGCTTCATAATCCTAATTGGTGCTTCAATGGCTAAAGCATCAAGAGGATCTTTAGCTTCTTTTAGTACTCACTCAAAATACTTGTTTCAATACAAGTCATATAGTACTTAGGTCAGCACCTAAAAAAGTTAGGAGCACATTCTCCATATGACATTTTTCTTAGAAAATTTTAAAGCAGAGAGTATTGCTATCCAAAGCCTACTATATTTTTCCCTTACATCAAGCATTCTAGTTATTCTCATATATTTACCTCCTTGTTTTGGCTTATGGTGCATAGAGTCTTGATTACAAAATCTAAGGGCCATTACGACATCTTCTAAGCCGAAATCCATATTCATATCCTTAATAATTAACCATTTTCATGATAAAAATTTAGTATCAGTGTTTAATTCATAGTTCTGATAACATACGATGACATCTTAATTTTAAAAAGTAGAAATAAGTAAATCCACGAAGTAAGCCAATATAAGCCAACCTAAACATTAGCACATCAAACTCCAAATTATTACCGAGCAATTGAGTAGAGTTGTTGAATTGATGTTGTCAATGACACGAGTAATGAAGAACAACGATGATTAGAGGAGGACATACAAGAGGGAGAGGGAGGAAGAATGTGATGTAAGATTGCATAAAAGAATCACTGCATAGCTCTGCATATCATTTGTCATATAACTTGCAGACAATTACATCTTAGAGACGCATGGCTTCCTTGTTTGGATTGAATTTGTTAAATATAATTAATTTTGAAAATTTTTTTTTATAAAATTTTTGTTACATATTTTAGTGGTAAATTTAGGAAAGAAAATGAATATGCGAAGATCTATACCATCAAACAAGTAATAACTAATATAAAGATTAAAAAAAAGGGACATTATTAATTGTTAGAATTCAATTAACAAACTTTCCTAGACTAACCATTGTGGCTCAAGTCCTCTGCCACCGGCTAACATTCCATGTAGTATTCATATCTCGCTTTATTATGTGGTAATATATACTTTTTTTTTTACATTTTATTTTATTTTGAGGGGTTATATACCTAGATGGATAGTTCGAACCCGAATGGGTCGTGGTAGATTTGATTTTGAAACCATCGGTTCTAAGATATCGATATTTTGAAACCACTTACTTGTATGACTACAGCTGATTTGCCTACAACAAAGCAGCCTAAACCGCTGTCAAAGAACAACAGCTCATTTTAGCTGCTATAAGACCACAACCACTTATATTATGATCCTTTATAGTTTCTCTAAGTTTATTCTAATAAGTAGACATAATATTATTTTTGTATCATAAACAAATAAAATCAAAAATTTTGAGATCCAAATGTTGAAAAAAATCAAATTTATAAATCAAACTTTTAAATATGTAAAAATCAAATCAAATATCGAAATATTGATGAATTTGTTAAAACTTCTTCCAGTTCAATCCAAAATATGTGTGTGTGTGTAACGTGCGCGCGTGTGCGCGCGCACTAACGGCATAATATTACTGGATCATTCAAGATATAACAAATCTAGAAGATATAAATTTTGAATCTAAGTGATCTTTTAATCGATTAAATTGAGTTAGTTCTGACATGTGTAAGAAAATCAATGACAGAACTATGGCAAATATTTAAAATTATTTTTATTTTTTTTTTGTAAAATTAATTTCTACAACTTATAATGTAAAATTAAATTTTGATAATGTATGTATAAAACTAAAAAAATATAAATTGAAGCGAACCATACCACAGCTGTTGTCCTTAAACAAACTTGTTTTCATATAACAAAGTAATAACAAATACAGTCAGCAAATATTGAAAAAGATGGGAGCACAGGCAATAACAATTACTCTCAATAACATTGAATTTAAATTTTAAATTGCCTTCGATCGTTTTTCTTTCTCCCCTGAACAGCGCTTACCTCCGCTCAAAATGTTGAGAAGAGCACTGAAATTGACTGCTTTTCGTTCTCTGTCCATCGATCACCTTCGTCCTCTCCTCTCTTCTCGCTCCTCACCTTCCAATTTTTCTTCTTTTACATCCTCACGAACCCCAACCGATAATTTCACCGATCGTGCAGTAGAAGACGTTGCTTACCGTTCAATTACTCCGTCCCCGCCCTCTGCAACAATCGCCATTGATCGCTCGGGACTCTGCAATCCTCCGGGTGACTCTTCTTCTATTCATCTTTCTTCAGTTTCCCTTCAAAACTTATTTTAATCGAGAATTTCATTTTCCAGAAGATTTTCGCATTGCTGAATGTCTTGAAATGCAGAGCATTCGCATGAAGCAACTGCGGATTCAGAGATCGTTAGGCACCTGAAAAGTATTATCAAGGTAGGCCATTATCCTACCACAGTTCCAGGTTTGGGCTTCCATTGTTCGCTTTTAAGCTCCGTTTGGTACTTCAGAAAGTAGTTGCATATATTGTGTTTGTCGAAATGCCTTAATAGAGAAGGAAAAGAGCGAGATACAGGCAGAGCTAACTTATTCTTATAACTATTCTTTATTCATTTGAGCTGTTTATAGCTTTTATTCTCTCTTGAAGTTCAACTCGGCTAGGCTAATGAAAACAGCTTTTCCTGCCTAAATAACATCCCAAGAAACTTTATAATAATGGCTAACTGATATTGAACACGAGGCAACCATATGCCTTCCATCACAAATCGCTCACTTACTCATGTGGTGTATAAAGAAGTCAGGAAAGAAGATTTAGCGGATGCTATTTAAACTTGATCCATATGAGTTATCATAGGGACTTTGATGGATTAATGCCCTTAACCTTCTGGCTCAAATATGATTTTAACAGTTCTTATAATTTTAGCTATGCTCACATCTTGTGTTAAAAGGAAATTGATCAGACAATTTGTAACTTTGCCATATGGGGAAAAAAAAAATCTTCATTGTAGAACTAAGAGCTGTGATTGAGTAAGAAAAAAGATCTGCTCAAAGTACAAGGCTCCTGCATCTCTTGGAAGTCCAGAACTTTATAAGTTCTAAAGTTTTCATTCCAGTTCTGTTTCTTTGACAGAAGTCTAGAACTCTATTATAAGTTCTAAAGTTTCCATTTCAGTTGTTTCTTTGACGAGAGATCTGATTCTAAGCTAATATTGGTTTCTCAGTTTCGTGGTGGGCCTATCTCAGTAGCAGAGTACATGGAGGAAGTTTTGACAAACCCAAAGGCTGGGTTCTACATAAACCGTGATGTTTTTGGAGCAGAAGGTGATTTTATAACCTCTCCTGAAGTTAGCCAGATGTTTGGGGAGGTAATTTTGTTGCAAATGAGCAATGTTTTTCTGTCTGCTGTAGATTCCTCAATTTAGTCTGATATTTGTTTTTCATTCAACTAAGACTGATTGAAAACCTTTTTAATTTGCCTTTTTAACTCATGATTAGATGATTGGAGTCTGGGCCATGTGTCTTTGGGAGCAAATGGGGCAGCCTAATAAAATTAACTTTGTTGAGCTTGGTCCAGGACGCGGAACTCTCATGGCTGACCTTCTGAGGGTACAAAAATGGATTCTTATTGTCCAATCCATAGATATACAGTCAACAATTTGAGAACATAGATTTTGGCCCCTTCCATCTGGCTTTTGCTTACTTATTGTTCATACTAAATCTGGAATGATTGTTCTCATGCAGGGTACGGCAAAGTTCAAAAAATTCATAGAATCACTGTCTGTACACCTGGTTGAATGTAGCCCAACATTGCAGAAACTCCAACACAGCAACTTGAAGTGCGTGGATGAAAATGGCATTGGTGAGAACACAACCATTAGCACATTAGCTGGAACCCCTGTGTCATGGCATCCTACATTGGAGGAGGTTCCATCAGGAGGTATGGACTTATATCCTCCTTTGTGCATTCATCAGACTTGTTGAAAGACAAATGTCAACATAAGGAGCTGTGTTATTGGTGATCCTCAATCTTGTTTGTTGGCAATCACTGCATATATTGTTGGTTGCATATATAATGTGAAATTGTAATCCTTCAAATCTGATGACATAACGTGTTGTTCTGGCTATGGCGGTGTTTGGATGCTGGTACACTTTTAGTTGCCTGCTTTAGTCTGTTGCCTGAACAGAAGGAAATGAGAATTGTCCAAAAGGCATGACATCAGATAGAATTATGTCGCCATGTATCCTGAAAAGCTTCCTAGATATTTTTATTCCTGATTGGTAGTGAGAAAAATGTGGCTTAGATGAGGTTCCCAGGGGCACAACTTGCATACAACCACCACGTGTAAAGTGACTCTAGGTACTGTAAAAGAGTATCAAAGCCTGGAAAATGAAGAAAATCAGAAGGATTAGAAAGTTGGGAGTCCTTTGGCCATGGAAAGAGCATCTGATGCCATTCTTTCTAAAATGACAAAGGATAGAACACTTATATTGAAAGACAAATGTCAATTCTTATGTTCCATATAAATAGGATTATTGTTTACGGAATCAAATTCTTTGGTCTTCCTCTTTTTCCACTCACAGAACCATTCCCCAGTTAGGTCATCTTTGATGCTACTTTAAGACAAGAAATTCTAGTTGAAGCTGAATATTCCAGGTCTTGCTGATTAACATTGATCATAATTGGGTTCTAATCTTGGGTGCCAATGATGGGTTCTACCATTAGTGATAATGAATGTGTCAGGTACCACCTGCTGTGTCGTGCAGCCTCTGCAAGTTTTCAAATTTCTACAACTTCTTTTTCTTAAAATATTTCTAATATTTCTTTGTTAACTTAGCATGAGTTAGAATATAAAAAAGCCTTGTTTTGTCTGACCAATTCTACTGTGGCTTTTAATCCAGTTCCAACCATCATAATTGCTCACGAGTTCTATGATGCTCTGCCAATTCATCAATTTCAGGTTTGTCATATTGCTTAGTAAGATTTTTTTCTTTTTCTTCCTTTTAGATATAATGGAATAATAACGTGTTGGTAAAGGCTGGGGCTCTAAAATGGACCAAAAAATCTTAGGTTCTATTGTCTATCCCCCAACTTATATCCTGTTGTAGCTCCTATAATAATAATAAGCAGCCTAAAAATTATGTTTGTTTCCCAATCACCAGTGCCACACCATGCGTGACTTTTATGGATTGTTACCTTGTTAGTTATTATTTCTATTTATTTAGCAAGTTTTGCTGATTTTACATAACTGTGGATTAGTCCCCTGATGTATAAAAGATGTTCATTTTCTGGAGTAGTTTCCTTGAATACAATTCTATTATAATATTTTTAAGCTGGTTGGACAAGTAATACATCTTGGGAAAATGTGAAATTTAAAAATGGGAAAGGATAATTCGGTCATACAATCTTGGATGGCTCCACTGCACCAGAAATCAGAAAATTGCACATTCATGGAATATTGGTTTTCCAACTTTAAGTGGGACAAAGAGTACAGTTTTTCACTGTTCATTTGCACTTAATAACCTTGCTTTTGTGAATGATTTCTGGTTGTTATCCTAATTATGTCTGATTATTCGCAAATCCTTCATCATTATGACTATGAAATCAACTGCAGAGGACTTCCCGTGGTTGGTGTGAGAAAATGATTGATGTAGCAGATGATTCATTGTATGGTTTCCAGAATCTAGATATGAATTAATCATTTCCAAAAGGAGAAAGATGATTTATACGCCGCGTTTGTTATAAAAATTGTGCAGGTTTCGTTTTGTTCTATCACCAAATCCCACGCCTGCTAATATTTTTCTGACGAGGCGCTTCAAGTGGGCTGCTGAAGACGATTTTGCTAAGCTGGGACAAATTGAGGTTTGCGCAAGAGCAATGGAACTGACTGAATCCATTGCCAAAAGGATTAGTTCTGATGGTGGTGGGGCTCTCATAATAGACTATGGACTCAATGGAATAGTTTCAGATAGTCTTCAGGTGAAGTTGCTCCAGCATCATTATGTGCATGCTTTGAACATCCTTACTATGCTTCCACTGTTAATCATTACTATCTTTCCCACCCTTTGGATGCAATTTGTAGCTTTATACCGTAATCTTTATGCATATGGAATATATCTAATTATGCCCACTTTTCCATTGGATGTTTCTGTGCCTTGTCTTAAATAATACTTTATGCTAGCAAAGGCTTGTAAATTTTTGGTGTTATCCAATCTTGGGAATATGACATGCAAATAAATCTTAGGGTGATGTTCTGTCTACATTCTATGTTGCTAATGCAGGCGATTCGGAAACATAAGTTTGTTCATATCCTTGACAATCCAGGATCTGCCGATCTTAGTGCTTATGTTGATTTTGCATCAATCCGTCACTCCGCTGAAGAGGCTTCAGGTTGATGCACCGTTTTCCAACCCCTGCTCACTCATTAATTATATACTGCTAACAATGTCAAATAGAGCAAGAGCTTACATGGTGCCTTACCTTTCTGTTGTTTCAGAAAATGTCTCAGTTCATGGACCAATCACCCAGTCCCAATTTCTTGGTGCGCTGGGAATAAATTTCCGAGTTGAAGCTTTACTACAAAACTGTACAGATGATCAAGCAGAGTCTATGCGGACTGGATACTGGCAATTGGTGGGTGAAGGTGAAGCTCCATTCTGGGAAGGACCTGATGATCAAGTGCCGATAGGGATGGGCACAAGGTATTTGGTTATGGCTGTTGTGAACAAGAAGCAAGGTGCTCCTGTTCCTTTTGAGAGTTAGCATTGATTAAACATTTATGTTCATCCAGAGTATGATTCTTTATCTTGAAACTAGAAGCCATATCTTGGTTTGTTTTTGATCCTGTTGTTTGTCTTTCTTGTAATACTATGTATCACTGTGATTTATTGTGTCCTTTACTTGTTTCATGTAGAATTATGTAGTAATTTATAGGTCGTTTGATTTTAAATTTTCATGCAAGCGGTGATGACTGTGTGATAAATTAAGATTGGATTTACTGCTATGTTATATTTTGATGATTATACTTTTATGTAATTCGTTCTTCCTATCCTTCCTTTGATAATAATTTGAGATAGTAGCATCCTTTTTCCCAAGCAGGATTAAAAAGAGAAGGGTAAACTTTCTATATCACTCACCCAAAGATGGATCCAGAATTTAATTGAAATACCCAAACGTGCTGCAAGTGAAACATGAGACAGGAGTTTCTGCATCTTCGTTTGAATAACTTTCCATAAGCTAACCTCGTGCCTTCACCTTTCAGTTAGGGACAACCAAACAAGAACATCCACACTAGCTCCAATCCAGTGCTATCTTTTCCACTCATGAATCCATAAACCCACTTACCAAAGAGGGTTTTGTAGTAGGAATTGAAGTCCTTTATACCCAAGCCACCCCTGCTTCAAAGGCCTTCTACTGGTACCCTGTTTATTATATGAAATTTGGATTCATCACCACAATCTCCCCAAATGAAACAACATGGAAGACTAGCTATCATAATGGACTAAAATATTGATATTGGTCTAGTTGTTGTCTTGGTATCGCCAGTATTGGATATTATGTATTAATATCAAATATAATGGGTATAAATTTTTCATGACATCTTTCAGAGTAATATGGTGAAATTCAACTTTATCCAAAAATTAGTTTGCATGTTTTACTCAATAAAATTAATATCTCAATAATAAGTAATTGCATTCTATAATAAAATCTAAGCTTTTGAAAGAAAATCTAGTTGGAGTTGAGATGTTAAGCATTGGGTGTTATTTATATTAGTTATATTTGATGAAAAAGAAACAATGTCACCAATTTGAATGTTGTAAGTAGCTTTTTTACCATGTAGAGTAAGACTCCATAGATGCCAAAAATGCTGAAGCCTCGTGTACAAAGACCACTCATGCAAGTTCCTTTCTAGAAGTTACTTTCCCCTCAGTTTTTGTTACTCCCTTGCTGAATTCAGCTTCTCCGAACTGAGCACTATTCAGTTTCATTCATCAGAGCAGTCCGCTTTCTCCGTTTTCTTGTCTATGATGTTTCCTTTGATTCCCAGTGCCTGAATGACGGAATTCCCATTAGAAGATGCTTATCATTAGTGGTGTATCCTGGATGACACTATACTCTTTGTAAGAATATTTTAGTTTTTGTTCTATATTATTAACAATCTTACGTATACATAAATATATTTCAAACCCTAATTGAGAAGATTTTCATAAAACTGCATCTTTCCATTTATTTCTTACACAAGAAAATCTCCAAGTTAATTTTATAATCTCATAATTCTAGAGCATTGAAATGGGCGATTTAGGTTTCCCATATAAAACCCTAGATCTGACAAAGTTTTGCTCAATTCTGCCAATTTAAGGAACAATACTCTAGTTTGAAGAAATTTTTTTAGGGTAGATGTGAAAAAATGCTCTATATTCGTTCGTGCGATTTCGATTTCTCTCTATCCAATTTATTTGTTGCGAACAAGATGCAGTGATAGGTTTGATGCATTCAAATTGTCCCAAATTGACACATCTGATTTTTGGTACATTTGGTGCAATATTTGTGTTTGGTGTGTGCTCAACTTGTCGTTGAGAAATTTCTACTGTTTTCTATTTGATACTTCAGGGGATTTCTTTGTTGTATGGCTTGATTTTGATTTGGATCTTTTTTCCCCCCTCCGGTTATGTCCTTAGATTTATTTTGTAGGTGATTGTTCGTTGAGTACTTATGGACACTGAATTTGTATTAGGTGCTTTTAGTGGAAGGGGTGGCATTGATTTGTTTTTATTGGGATAGAGTTAGTAATACACAAATTGAGTTACTTGGGGTAGCCGGCTATGACTTTTAATCGGAATATCACTGCTCTTATTCAACCTGGTAACTGCAATGCTTGTCCTCAATCTCCCAGTCTTGGATCATTGACATTGGTACCTCTAATCACATTATTAGAATTATATGTATTTTGTCTGAATATTAGCTATAGACCATTTACCTTTAAATAACTCTGCCTAACAGTTCATCCTTAAAGGCTGAGAATATTGCCCATGCTTAACATGGACATTGCATCTCTTATCGTTGCAAAACCGAATTTTTTATTTAATTTGGCATCAATTAGCAAGTTTACTTAATATCACAGTTGTTGTGTGATATTTTTCTCTACACATTGTGAATTTTAGGATCTTACAAGGTTTCTATTTGTTCGATAAACAACCAAACCTTATTGGTTCATTTAGTGCTACTTCCACACCTCTTGACATTCACTGTAGGTTGAGTTATAATTCTCTTTTAGTCTGAAAAAAATATGTCCAACTTTGAATACTACTTGTTGGGACCCAGAAGCAGGGCCCATAAATCTCGGCCCAAATCAAGGGCCCAAGGCAAAAGGCGGGAAATGCTCTCAGTCTGGCGGGAAAATGCTTCTTCCTCTGCCCATAAAAAGACAAAGAAGGCACGTTTCTCCATCATCTCCAGGTTGGCAGAGGCAGGACAGCTCACTCATCATCTCTCCCTCTCTCTGACCTCGCCGAAAAAGAGAGCAAAAGGGGAAAACTGAGCAATGAGACTCAGCCGGCGATGAGCCAGGCAAACCACGGAGCTCCCCCCGTGGGCGGCCCAAAGCACCCTCACTGCCGTCATTCCAGAAGAATATTAAGGCCCAGAGCTTTCATCCTGACGACACTCCACGATTTCCTCTCAGAACGGTGCTAATCGGAGCTCAAAGCTCACCGCCCATGGAAATCGGCACCACTCCGCCGTTCCCGACACAGACGAAGCACTGGACGGTCCCGGCGGCCAAATCCTGCAATTCCCCTCAACAGGGAACGCGAGGCCCTCAGCAGAGTATGGAGCGAATCCTCGCTCCTGCCATAGTGTCTGGCCGTCGTCCTCCAGATCCGGGCGAACAAGAGCGTTCTGCCCTTCGCTGGAGGCGCCCAGAGCTCCCCGAAGTCCTTGGCCAAACCCAGCGTCGTAGAGCCCTCCTTCTAGCACCGAGGCCTCAAAATGACACCCAAAACCCTCGGGCAGAACGGGCGCAAGGCTGCCCGGGAAATCACCCAGCAGTGAACCATTAAATGAGGCCCGTGCCCAGCGGCCCACTCGGGCAGTGTGTCCCAACGGGCCCCATATTCGTTCCGGCGTATTCCGGGATATCTCCGAATATTACCCGAGGCCCACGAACACCTAAAAGCCGCCCTCCGCGAGTGCACCTATAAGCCGCCCCTCTGCCGGGCGCACCACAAATCACCCTCCGCGGGTATGCAAATAAGCCGCCCTTCGCCGGGCGCATCCATGGAGCTCACGCCTCCGACCACATCCCTCTCGCACTCATCTCATTCCTGCATCTTACGCATGTATTTCTCCGTTTATTTCGGAAGATATCTAACTTGAGCGTCGGAGTGTCGATGGGGGACCAAAACCCCCCGTCGGCCTCTAACCTCTCGTTTATTGTTTGTGTTGTGCAGGTCCAGGTTCATAGATACGGAGACCGGATCCTTCTCCCGACGCCGCCACGTGCTAGGGAATCCGAAGGCTCTCTAATCCGTACGGCAACCGCGAACCCGGGACGCAACACTACTATTGATTTGTTTTGTGTAGTCCTCTAAACATTGTTATAAGTTGTATTACCATAGAGTGAATTCACATATTTTTACCCTTTTTGAATTCGTATACTTGAATGTCTAGGTATCTTTTCCAATTTCACATAAGTTGAAACTTCATTATTTTATTATTTTTATCAATGATTACTTATAGGAGTTATACTTGATGAAATATCATTAAGTTATATTCAAATCTTTATGCATTCTATGATAAAATTAGGACTTAATTTTCTACATCTAACCATGCTTTATAGAATAATAGTAGTTGTACATATTTCACAATACGTCTAACAAAATGGAGTAGCAAAAAAAAAGAATAGGCATCTGATGGAAGTTACTAAATCTTTCTTACTCAAAGTGAGAGTTCTAAAGAGTTTTTGGGAGTGATAAAATTTTCACAACTTATTATCTTGCTAATTGAATACCATTAAATGTGCTTCATTGAAAGATTCCTTGTTAAGTGCTATTTTTTTGAAAAATCATAACATTTCCTTCCCACAAATATTAGTGTATGTTATATTTGTGATATTCAGCCTCAAGATTAAAAGTCTATGTGGTGTAATTCTTCTGAGATATACTCATATTTAAAATTAACATCGATATTTTTCTACAAAATTTTAGGACTTTTTTGGTATCCCATAATGTTACATTTTATGAATATATTCCATTTTATTCTACAGTGACTCTCATGAGTCTATTATCTATTATTTATTCTGATGATTATATTTTTGTTTATGATATTGTTCATACAATTGTCTCTTAACCTCCAATGTATTCCCCTCCTGTGTCTACCTGTTATTCCCTCTCACCCTCCAATCTACCTGTTATTCCTACTATTGAGGATCCCATGTTGACTCTTGTGGAGTTAATCATCTTCTCTATAAATCTTATGGAACCTCCCTTAGGAGATTGATTTAGACTTTTCAATTGTATTATAGAAGGGTTATCACAACTGTACTTAGGATTATTTGTCACAGTATTATAAGCTATTGTTTCATGATCTCTGTATGATTTTGCATTGCATTGGACTCTCTTGTTGTGCTATTTCTTATATAGGTTGATGGACAACCACATAGAAGCAGAAGTGTATTTGAGATTCAGTTCCCTTATTGGTTGGGAAGAAATTTGTTGGCAGTAAATGTGTTTATTACAAAGTGGAGGTTAATCTAGATTGCTTCGTAGCTCAGCTAAAGGCCCATTGAATGTATAAATGATATGTCAAACTTTTGGGATAAACTACATCGATGCTTTTTCCCTTATCACCAAATTACCCTTTGTTTGAATTTTATGTCTTTGGCTACTATTTATTATTAGTATTTGCATTTAATTAGATGTCATAACACTTTCTTTCATGGTAATATCATAAAGATCTTACTTTGAATAACAACATGGCTTTATTACTTAGGGAAAACTTGGATATGTTAGCAAATTAAAAAAAAATTATTATACAATTTGAAACAATATCCACGGGTATCGTTTGAAAGATTCAATGAGATGAATCATTAGGGAGAATACAACGTGTTGAATGAGAATACTATGCATTGACATAAGTTTCATGTGAAGTAATGTAACTCCAACGGTTGCTAAAATCAATCAAATATAAGAATATTGGACCATCTCAGTTATGGTGTAATAATTAGATAATAATGACATTGCATTTAATCTAATATTTTAAGAAAGTATGAAACATATAGAGGTGAATTATCACTTTATTTGTTAAAAGCATTGTAATAAGGCCTTATCACATTAGACATGTAAGAACTAGACATCAATTAGTAATATTTTCACTAATTTTAACTGGACTATTGAATGAAGTATATTTATAATAGACAAATTCATAATTAACATTTGTACTCTAATTTGAAGGGGTGAATATGTTTGTTGTTAGTGATAGGATATGCTTATTAAAATAATAGGATATGCTGATGTATACATTTTTTCATAAAAGTATTTTATCTTTATATTATTTAATAAATAGCCATATATATATATATATATATAGCATACCCCTAGCCTAAATTGAGATGGTTTCCACAAAGCTGCCTCTCTCTTTTTATTTCTCTTATTTTACATTTCTACCAGGCTTTTTGATCTTTAACCTCCTCTAAAAATTTTACTATTATCCACCTCAATGATCGGCCAAGAATAGAACATTCTATGCTTTTAGGCAGAGATATTATGCAAGAAAGAGACCCTTAAATGGTGCTTTCAAAATAATAGATACATAGCCCAAAGTTGCAGTCGAAAGTTGGGAAATGTTATCATATTGGGACTATTTTCAGACCCACCTCCCAAAAATTGAAGTTTAGAGTCCATAACTTATAAAGGGCTATGCTGATCAAGGTCCCTACTCAACATTCTATCCTTTTCTCAAAAGAATATAGTCTGAATAAACATCTTCAACTAGCCACATACCTTATCATAAGAGCGTATGCAAGATATACCTTTCTCAGCATTCTGCTAAGATTAAGTCTATGCAAGAATTCCATCAAGATTACATACCCCACTAGAATCCTTCTAGACTCAACTCATTCAAGGATCATTTCTTACAGTACACAATCATTGTGCCCCTTAGTTTTCAATGAATTTGAAATTCACCCCAATCTGTTATCGGCTTCCCCACCAAAGAAGGATCTTCATTACTTGTTTGAGAAACTTTACTTTGTTGAATTCACTCTCATCTCATCAACTAATCTCCTGGTATCATGTTGGATTGAGCTTTGTGAAAATACTACCATTTGCACTAGTTTATTCATTTTCCCCAGTTTCCATCATTCAGAATAATGTGCTTTGATTGATTCAGACCCAGCTCTAAACTGCTTTTGATTGGTCCAATCTCCCGATACAAGTTTTCTCAGAAATCGAAAAATTATAACCCCCACCCAAATAATCCCCAGAGAAACACAATCCTTTAAACTAATTTGTTTTGCATTCAAAATTGAATCAAGTTTGATGGATGTAGCCCCTTCCCCCAGCGGTCGAGCATGATCGCACCTTGGAATAATAACAAAGAATGATTCAGCCAGTTGGATGCACATCAGCGTAGGAGGGCAATGCAAAACTCCAGGGCATCTCCCCTCCGTGTTCCTAATTAATGAGTTTAAGATTTGCAAAAAAAACAAAGAACAAAAAACAATATTTAGATATGAGTTACTGCATCACTGTGAATGGTAAAGATCTTCCAAGACCGCCAGAAGTAACTCTTCCCACTGGCTACATGTTCGGTAAATAAAATGATCAAAATTATCAGCTTTATCAACAACAAATTTCAGGTTCTACTTCAGAGTTCGACAAAAAATGATAGAGAAGGAAAGTCTGAATGAATATGTCATCAATATCTTCCACGCATTGGTTCCAGGGTGCTCGCAGGGCTCTCAATATTCAATCAGAAATAAAATTTGACATGCATTGGTTCCACTGCACCCACAGGACTCTAATGGTAACATCTAGAGATGATCGCCACAAACTGGCAGTCTCTCCCACACTTTATTTGTTGAGTGGAAAAAAAAAAAGAGGAATAAAATTTTTATCATCCTAAGAGAGAGAGAGAGAGAGAGAGTCACAACTTACAATCCAATTCTATAAGCGATTTCCAATAACATGCTTGTCCAAAATTGCCTTGGCAAGGTTACAAAAACTCACACTAGCATCCCCGGCATCAGCATACCTTTTGATGAGATCAACCACTTCATCCCTCAAAATCTCCTCCTTATTGACCCCACTCTCACATGATAACAGATAATACAAAGCCGCAAGAGCATAATTCACAGTGTTTCTTACCTCGCTCGACAGGCACTGCACTACCAGCGGAATGCCGCCGCACCGCGCCACCACCCTAGCGTTTTCCGGATCCGCGCAGGCGTTGCAGACCCCTCCAACACCAAACTCCACCAGCTTCTCATTCGGCTCCGTCATGCAGTCCAGGAAAAGCTCCAGCACGTTCAACTGTCGCAGGAATTTGTAGTTATACGGATCGTAAGCGAAGTTCGCTAAATTCGCGGCGACTCGTTTCTTCGATTCTTCGCTCGTCGCGTTCTGGAATTGAGTTACAAGTTCTTGTAGGTATTGTTGTCTCGGCGAACCGTACCTTCCCGTTCGCTCTTCCTGTCTTCTGTCGTTGGTGAACATTTTAGGATTCCAAATCGATACGAAGATCGTATTCTTATTCTACGTTCTATTTGATTTCGTACGAAATTTGCAGCAACTTGTGTTCTTTCTCTCTTGACGAATCGGACAAATGAAATCCCATTAATGGTGGCGAGAGTGCCGGGGATTCAAAATTTCTCAAAATTTTCATGAAAAATTGGAAAGTTAATCCATAATGCTCCAAGGTTGCGATTTTGAATCGGTGCGAGCAAAGGATTTTCTCGAGAATCGCACGGATTTTCAGGGAGAACTTGAGGGTTATGGAAAGCGCTGTATCAAATAACTGAAATAGGTTTTTAATTTCTATTTTTTTTAATTTTTTATTTTTCAACAATTACATCAATACGAAAATTTAAAAAATGAGAGTGTCGTAACATCACGCTGCCGTTAGAATAGAGAGGGCTTGAAATTGTACGAACTGAAATGACTAAATGTGATTTGAGTTTTGCTAATTTTGATTTTTTT
>JAODPA010113898.1:0-19129 GCA_025585075.1 Nepenthes mirabilis
AGGGGGGATCAGGGTTCAGGAAAAATAGAATGCAGGGGAGGAAGAAGAGAAGAGAGAGATAGAGAGAGGGAGCCGGCAAGTAGAGAGAGAAAGAGTGGAAAATGAGGTTCCTGGGTCCGATTTCGAGCTCGACCTAGTTAGAGAAGTGGTAGATCAAGTCGAGGCAAGTGCTCCTATACCCGTTTATTCTCTCCTTCGATTTTTATTCAGTTTTTTTCGGGTAATTTTGGCCTCGTACCCACCTAAATCATGTAAAATATGGAACCCATGACTCCTACATAGATTATTGGTAGTTTGATGTCGGTTTTCCCCACGTTTTACACAGATTTTGCTTCGGCGAAACCCTAGTCCCTTGCCCAGCTCCCGTCCCCCTTCCGATTCTAACCCTATGCATAAATTATCCTTAATTATGTATTACCCATGTCCTAATTGTGTATATACATCAGTTGGACATTCACTTTCCCAATAATCGACCCGTTCAGCACGTTCGGAGGCTGTAGATCGGCCCTAACGCTGTTCATCCGAGACAATTATTAAGTTTGCATATTCTACCCTATTTAATTGTTATGAAAGCTATGTTTAATTACATGGGTTTAATTGTAAGCTCCGAAAAAATATGCTTATGTTCTGTTTGTGAAGGAAATGTGGTTCAGAAGCCTCTAGAGTTATAATTGTCTTTCAATGGAAAGAATTTCTAATCTTTCCTATACTTAATGATGTCCTTGCATACAAATTGAATCATGAGAAGATTTAAATCTGAAGGAAAAATAAAAATCATAGAAGTATTTGGAGGGAAATCTATAATCTGTTATATGACTGAATTGTTCTCCTGAGTGGAAAGATTGTGAAAGAAAGAAGCTTAGTGGACCTTCCCTCAAAGAAGAAGAAATCATGAAATTAGGACTATGAAATTATGTTATAGATAGTAATAACCTTTGGCATGCCATTGGTATTATAGTAGAAACTCAACAATTATCCTGGCCGTGCATTATAATGGATAATACTCTTGATAAGTTTTAGGATATTACTGTAGAAGGATAAGGACTGCCCCAGGGCCTCAGGGGTACTTGTGGGAGCATATCGTTATTGGCCTGTCTACAAGTACGATATGTAGATGGCCCCTCGTTTGGGTCTAAAATAAGAGCTTAAGGCCTTAGATTATGTAGAGTATCATGATCATTTTCTCGTTCTCCCGCACATTTTGCTAGTAAGGTTTATTAGCCATTGTCCACAAAGATTAATGTAATCATAAAAGTGCATAAAAACACGTTTCATATCATCATGCATCCTTACACATCACTTCTTTCTCATTTTTGATTTCATTTGTATATATATATATTGGTCCCATCCCATTACCATTTCATTTGATTATATATTGTTTATTATTTATTTATGATGTATTTGTTGAGCTATTAGTTCACCATTACTTATTCTTCCTTCCAGATAAGCATGCTCTTATGGCTGACGAGTCTGAGTAGGCCGTAGGCGTTGGATAGGTAGTTGGACATGATGAGGAGAGATTTTGGGATTAGCTTCATGACTTGTGTATTGACAGAAAACTTGTATAAATTATTTTCATACTTATGGTCATATATGTGTGTAATGATGATGATAATGGATGTATAGTTTAGTTTCCGTTGTATATGATGGATGTAGTAGCATTCACAGGTTTTTATGGTTATATTTGTTTACCTAGTGGCATCTTATTTATACTGGTATCATACCCGAAGTTATGACGTCAGCGCCGCATGCTGTGTATCTGGTGGCAGTTGGGATCCTGTGTATGTGTCATATGTGTGTTGTGGTTATTGTACGAGATTTTGTATATGTTTTATATTTGACGAACGTCCGTTTTATAAATGAAATTCTGTCAAATTTTTGGTAAAATTACAGTCCGTCACACTAGTGTCTACCGTCCTCCAAAGTGGTGCATATAAATTACATATCTAAAATGTAAAACTAGTCCCTAGAGCATAAAATGCCCTTCACCTGAAAAGATATTGCCAATAACCCCATTACTATACACAAAGAGGCTAAAGGTTTGTCTTGCTCTCAACTCATGTAGTGCTTGTGTGATGTACTTTACCATTTTAATAAAATTGATTTCTACGTTTGTTGTTTGCATTTATTATTCGTTTGTGTGGTTGTATGATTCGCTACAACCACGAGGACCCTAAGTTAGGTGACCAAGATTTCACATCTTGCTTGCTGAAATAATCCATACTATGAGGTGGTCATGACGCTAGTTAATAAAACCATATAATCTGGAGCACAGTCGCACGCCAATTGTAATGGCCCAAATCCTAAAACGTAGAAAGTCCCCAACATCAAGTCAGGGGAAATTGAGGGCTATCCGATAAACATCAGTTGATCGAAAAATGTTATAAGAATAGTAAGCCGGTCAACAAGTGTTGACCGGAAAGCATGAAGAAAGACGTAATCCAGTCAACGTCTGTTGATTGGGAAATGTAAAGGAAGGCTTATCCGGTCAACAGTAGTTGACCGGAAGGGAGGGAAAGAGGAAAGTAAATCGAAAATGTTAAAGGTAAGTAAAACCGGTCAACTAGCATTGATCGAAATGTGTAAGAAGGGGCAACTAAATCCGGTCAAGGCTAATTGATAGGAAACGCGAAAGAAAAACCTAAATTCTGTCAAGGCCAGTTGACCGAAAATAATAAGGAAACCCTTACGAAAAGTAGAGTTAGAATAACCATGCCTGAGTAGGTAACCTACTCCCAACCACCCCCGAGTGGTTGACCTGCCCTACGTACTACTGTCAGACCCAAGGGCCTATAAATAAGAACTAGAGAGTATAAGGAAAGAGGTTAGGAAGAGGCTCTCGATAGAGTTTTCAAGTAAAGGAAGACTAGAATTTCAGGGCGAAGTAAAGGAATTCAGGCAATGGTACTCACGTTTTTGTTGATCATATGTTTAATGCAAGTATACCCTGTTTTAAGTTCATGAATTAATCCAAGTGTACTCACCCCCTTTTTAAGCTCATGATTCCAATGCAAGTGTGTCTATTTTTTATGAACTTATGCTACGGTATGTACGATATTTGTTCTGATCGTTTGATTTAAGGAAGAATCTCGGTTAACCACATGTTTAAAAGAAGCCCTGTTATTCATGATGTCTAATTTCTTTATGCACGAAGTATGGTTATTTACCGATCTGCATGAACTTCGATAATTGCATGTTTAAGGATAAAAGACCTCGACCTTTGAGAAAATACAACCGGCTTTTGATATATGACCTTTGGCTTTTGTTAAAATGACCTTCGACTTTTGTTAAAAGGCCATCTGCCTTATATTATAATTGAAACCGGCCCTAGAGTGTATTTGAAACCGGCAAGTGGGCCATGAAATTGAAACCGGCCCTAAAATGTGTTTTGAAATCGAAAATTGTCCAATGAAGTTGAAACCGGTTCTAGAGCATGTTTTGAAATCGAAAATTGTCCCATGAAGTTGAAACCGGTTTTAGAGCATGTTTTGAAATCGGAAATTGGCCCATGAAGTTGAAACCAGCCTTAGTGCATGTTTTGAAATCGAAAAATTGTCCCATGAATTTGAAATCGGCCTTATAACGTATTTTGAAACCGGCTTTTGAGAAAAGACCTCCGGCTTTGATAAGTAAGACCTCTGATATTTTGATAAAAGACCTTCGGTTTTAATATGTTAAAGGAAAGGCTTTACGGACTTTAATTGTATGAAGTTAAGAACAAAGGCTATAAGAACAAGGAAAAATGTATGTAATCCGAACAACAAGTGGAACTCTATGACTTTCGAGACTTGAACTATGATGGATGGCCATTAAAAGATATGAACTAAGAACCGAGTTTCCATTAAACTTGCTATTAAAGATGGATGAAGGATATTGGAGTGACACTCGAGGACCGCCCCTGGGCCACGGAGGGAATTTTTGGTGGGATAAGGCTTTCGGACTACTGCCCCGTATGCCGGGTAAAAGGCATTAGCTCTTGCCTCGGGGAGCATAATGAGAGGATACGGCTCTAGTTTGTGGGGTAGCACACAACCCTTCCTCGATGTTGTCTGCTCCCGTTCGGTCCCTAAAAATAATAAGTATTTTGTTCGGCTTTTATGAATTTTTTGAAGATAAGATAAAAAGAAGAAGAACAAGGATTTTTGAACTTAAGAAGAATTGTTATGATAACTTTTCGTATGCTAAGTTGATGTTGTAAACCTCAACTTTGATCCGATTATATGTATGTTAATGTTTTCTGCACGTGGGTACCTTGCTGAGCTTTGTAGCTCACTCTTACCATTTTTCAAATGATGAAAAGCTTATGGAGGACGAAATTGAGTAGAGTCATATGAAGTAACTAGACGGCATAGCTAGCCGGAGTTGATCGGTGAAAGAATTGATGCATTTCTTTTGATGTTTTGAGAAGGATTTGTAAAACAGTTCCACAGTAAAAGAATTTATGGATATTAGCATGTTTCCGTAATTATAATATGGATGAATGAAGTCGATATTTCTAGTAGCATCTCATGTCATGCCAATGTTTTTGTAGTCGGCCAACCTGAGTGTTGGCCAGCTAGGTGTGAGACTTAACACTGTGATGGCCAACTCAAGGAGTTCGGCCTTAAGCGATCCTGTGTACAAAATGAATGGTATATATAAAAGAAAAGAAAAATTTTCATGTCCACCTAGTTGGTATTTTATTCTATATGATGCAAAGGATAGGCTTGACGACGGCCTTATGTGGTGGAATACGGCCGGTCCGTTATAGTTGGTATCAGTGAGAGAACTAGGATGCTTTATGTTCGATCTAAATCAATACAGAATCTTAGGACAGGATTAGTTAAGGCTAAAATGAGGTTAGCTTTATTTATGCTTAGGACGGAGTACTTTGTGTTAGCCGCCCTTGGCTAGTAGTCTGACCAAAACATTCTTTTTAGAAATCAAAGTCGTTGCTGAGGACATGACTAATAGAGGAAAAAGAGCCATCCGGACTAACAACCCTCCGAACCCGGAGACAAGGTATTTGACCTTGCTAGACAAGATGGCTGATGCCAGGGAAGCCTTGGCTCCACCAACTTCGGTGACCACCCCGATTCCTGTTCATCAGGAAAGGTCGGTCTACGATCGCTTTACCAACGAGCGAGTTCCTGAATTCTCCAGAGAACCCGACCCATTGAAGGCGGACACCTAGATCTAATGACTAAAGAAGGTATTCGCGGTGATTAAGTGCCCTGCTGGAGATAAGGATCTATTTGCCACCCATAAACTGGTGGGTGAGACCCACCATTGGTGTGAGTTGCAGAAGAGAGTTTTTGAGGTGCCAGAAAGGGATATTACTTGGGAAATGTTTGAAGCAGTATTCTTAGAGAAATACTTCCCTGCTAATGTTCGCGGACAGAAGGAAGATGAATTCCTTCGCTTAAAGCAAGGCACTCGCACTGTGGCTGAGTATGATGCAAAGTTTGCAGAACTATCTCGCTATGCTCTTTATATGGTGGAAGACCAGGAGAGAAAGGCAAGAAGATTTTTTCAAGGATTAAGAGATGATATTAGGAGACATCTCTCCACTTTGAAGTTAGCCACGTACGGAGAGGTGTTAGAAAGGGTCGTTATTTATGAGAAGGAACTGGAGAGAGGGGCATTTTTCAGGCAAAGGACTTTTAGTCAGGCTTCAAGGGCCAGTACTAGTGGAGGACCTTCTAAGAAGGCAGAACCATTGAAGTCCAGTGGGGAACAGGACCAATCGGTACAGACTTTTCGAGCATCCAGCAATGCATGTGATCATTACGGAAGGTCACATGGAGGAAAGCCGTACTATAAGAATCTGGGAGTCTGCGATAACTGTGGCCAGGATGGACACATGATCAAGAACTGCCCACTTACCAAACAAGTCCTAGAACTTAGGTCCCTCATTCCAGCTAAGGTGTTCGCTGTTTCTGCAAAGGATGTCGAAACCTCTACGGAGGTAGTGGAAGGTACACTTTCTATCTGTGGCAATTCTAGTCATGTGCTCTTTGACTCAGGATCCACCCACTCGTTTGTCTCCCATGATTTTTCAAAATGTCTTACGAACCTCCCCCAAGTTCTTGGTTGTCCATTGATGGTCGCCTCGCCCATAGGGTCGTCTGTAATTTTAAATGTTATGTATCCAGAGAGTCCGGTTGAATCAAATGGATTCGTGATGCCTGTTAATCTAGTTTTGCTAGAAATGAAGGACTTCGATGCAATACTGGGAATGGATTGGTTGGCAAGGCATCATGACAATATTGATTGTTTCTGAAAAAGAGTGGAATTTTCTATCCTTGGAAACAATCCCTTCTATATTCAGGGAGTCCGGCGTAAGGAAGCATCTTGCTTCATTTCGGCCCTCCATGCCTGGCACTTGATTGATAATTGGTGCCAAGCTTACCTAGCCTTCGCTAGTGTGACTGAGGGTCAAGGAACTCGGGCCAAAGAGATTCCTGTGGTATGTGAGTTCGGAGACCTATTCCCTGATAAATTACTTGGGATACCACCCAGGCGAGAGATAGAATTTGGAATAGAATTAGTGCCTGGATCTGCGCCAATATATAAAGTGCCATATAGGATGGTACCGGCTGAACTTAAGGAGTTAAAACAGCAGTTGTAGGAGTTGTTAGATAAGGGTTTCATCCGGCCGAGTGTGTCTCCATGCGGTGCACCGGTCCTATTTGTATGAAAGAAGGACGGGACTTTGAGGTTATGCGTAGTTTATCGGGAACTAAACAAAATTACCACTAAGAATAAATATCCTTTGCCAAGGATAGACGACCTCCTTGACCAGTTACAAGGAGCTTGTGTATTCTCAAAGATCGACCTTAGATCCGGTTACCATCAACTTCGAATCAGAAGGGATGATGTAGCAAAGACTGCTTTCCGAACTAGATATGGGCACTATGAGTTTGTAGTGATGCCATTTGGGTTAACTAACGCTCTAGCCTTATTTATGGACTTGATGAACCAAGTTTTTCAACCCTATTTGGACAAGTTTGTGATAGTCTTTATTGATGACATCCTTGTTTATTCGAAGAGTTATGAGGATCATGAGGAACATTTAAGGACTGCACTCCTAATCCTTAGGGAGCACCAGCTGTTCGCAAAATTGAATAAGTGTGAATTTTGGTTAGAGGAAGTGGGATTCCTTAGACACATCATTTCCAAAGAGGGGATTTCCGTCGACCCTAAGAAGGTGGAGGCAGTGGTGAAATGGAACCGGCTAACATCTGTGACCGAGGTACGGAGCTTCTTAGGCATGGCCAGATATTATAGACGGTTTGTGAAAAACTTCTCCCAAATCACCTTGCCTCTCACGCAACTAATAAAGAAAGAGGCTAAGTTTGAGTGCATTAGTGACTGTGAAGGGAGCTTTCAGGTACTGAAAGACCGGCTAACTTTTGCACCGGTCTTGACCATTTCGGATGAATTAAGAGGATTAATTGTCTATTGTGATGCCTTAAAGATTGGGTTGGGCTGTGTTTTGATGCAGCACGGAAGGGTAGTTGCCTATGGGTCGCAACAGTTGAAGGATCATGAAAGGAATTACCCAACTTATGATCTAGAATTGGCTGCAGTAGTTTTTGCACTGAAAATCTGGAGACATTACCTGTATGGTGAGAGAATCTTGGTCTATTCCGATCATAAAAGTTTAAAGTATTTATTCTCTCAAAAGGAACTGAACATGCGGCAACGAAGGTGGATTGAGTTTCTAAAGGATTATGACTGTGAAATCCAGTACGAGTCAGGTAAGGCCAATGTAGTCGCTGATGCACTAAGTCGACAACCAGATATCTTGGCAAGAATGCAGGTTAAGCAAATGAAGATGTTGGACTGTCTGATGCACTATGACATTTGACGTTATGTTCAAGGAAAGCAAATAATTTTAGCATACCTTTAAGTCCAGCCAGGGGTGATAGATGAGGTTAAGGGAGGGCAGGTGAATGATCCATTCCTTGTGAATATCATGAGTGATTTTGACAGAGATTCCTGAAGTGATTTTCATGTTAAGTCGGATGGAGCATTGAGGTTTAGGGATCGATTTTGTGTGCCGAACAACAAGGAGTTGAAAGAGAAAATTTTTAAGGAAGCCCATAGATCACGATATTCAATCCACCCAAGAGTCAATAAGATGTACCAAGACTTAAAGAAAACGTTCTGGTGGAGGAATATAAAGAGGGACATTGCAGCTTACGTAGAAAAATGTCTTGTGTGCCAACAAGTGAAGGCGGAAAGGAGGAAACCATCTGGGTTATTGCAACCACTACCACTTCCAGGCTGGAAATGGGATGATATTGCCATGGACTTCGTGACTACCCTACCAAGGATGCCAAGAAAACACGATGCTCTTTGGGTTATAGTTGACCAGTTGACAAAGTTAGCCAATTTTCTAGCAATCCGGACAACTTACTCCCGTGATAAACTGGCCCAGCTGTATGTAAACGAGGTTGTTAGGCTTCATGGGGTGCCTGCCTCTATTGTATCAGATAGAGACCCTCACTTTGTTTCGAGGTTCTGGAAGAGTTTACATAAGGAATTAGGGACGAAATTAAAATTTAGCACTGCTTATAATCCGCAAACCAACAGCCAGTCAGATCGGATGATTCAGATCCTCGAGGATATGTTAAGGGTCTCGATCTTAGAGATGAAAGGGACTTTGGACAATTTCTTAGCATTAGCAGAATTCGCAGATAATTACAGTTATCAGGCCAACATAGGCATGTCTCCTTTTAAGGCCTTGTATGGAAGGAGATATAGATCACCGATTCACTAGGAGGAGCCCGGAGATGAAAGAATTTTGGGTCCATAAATTATTAAGGAGACGACGGAGAAGATAATGTTAGTGCATGAGAATCTAAGGGTTGCCTGGAGCAGATAAAAGAGCTATCCAGATCGGAGGAGATCTGCATTGAAGTTTAATGAAGGCGACATTGTATTCCTAAAGGTATCGCCATCTGAAGGGACGACCAGATTTAGGGTAAAAGTAAAGTTGAAGCCATGATTTATTGGCCCTTTCGAGGTTTTAGAAAGGATCGGAGAGGTGGCCTACCGACTAGCACTACCACCAAGCTTGGCAGAAGTACATGACATATTACATGTATCAATGCTTACGAAATATGTCCATGATCCTACTCATGTAATTGAGTTTGAGCATTTGGTAATTGACAGGGACTTATCCTACGTAGAGGAGTCGATGCAGATTTTGGATCGAAGGGAACAAAGGCTACGTACAAAATCAACCTCCTTAATAAAGGTACTCTAGAACAATCACTCACCCGAAGAAGCAACTTGGGAACGGGAGGAAGAGATTCAGAACCAGTATCCCTATTTGTTTTCTTGAGGTTAGTAATTTTATTTAAAATTTCGAGAACGAAATTCCTATAAGTGGGGGAGACTGTAATGGCCCAGATCCTAAAACGTAGAAAGTCCTCGACATTGAGTCAAGGAAAATTGAGGGCTATCTGGTCAACTGGCACTGACCAAAAAATGTGATAAGAATAGTAACTCGGTTAACAAGTGTTGACCGGAAAGCATGAAGAAAGACGTAATTCGGTCAACGACTGTTAACCGGGAAACGTAAAGAAAGGCTTATCCGGTCAACACTAGTTGACCGGAAGGGAGGGAAAGAGGAAAGTAAACTGAAAATGTTAAAGGTAAGTAAAATCTGGTCAATGCCAGTTGACCGAAATGTGTAAGAAGGGGCAACTAAATCCGGTCAAGATTAGTTGACCGGAAACGTGAAAGAAAAACCTAAATTTGATCAAGGCCAGTTGACCGAAAATAATAAGGAAAACCTTACGAAAAGTAGAGTCAGAATAACCATTCCTGAGTAGATAACATACTCCCAACCACCCCCGAGTGGTTGACCTGCCCTACCTACTACCGTTAGACCCAAGGGCCTATAAATAAGAACTAGAGAGCGTAAGGAAAGATGTTAGGAAGATGCTCTCGATAGAGTTTTCTAGTAAAGGAAGACTAGAATTTCAGGGCGAAGTAAATGAATTCAGGCAGGGGTACTCACCTTTTTGTTGATCATATGTTTAATGCAAGTATACCCTGTTTTAAGTTCATGAATTAATGTAAGTGTACTCACCCCCTTTTCAAGCTCATGATTCCAACGCAAGTATGTCTCATTTTTGATGAACTTATGTTATGGTAAGTACGATATTTGTTATGATCGTTTGATTTAAGGAAGAATCTCGGTTAATTGCATGTTTAAAAGAAGCCCTCTTATTCATGATGTCTAATTTCTTTATGTAAGAAGTATGGTTATTTGCCGATCTACATGAACTTTGATAATTGTATGTTTAAGGATAAAAGACCTCTGACCTTTGAGAAAAGACTTCCGGCTTTTGATATATGACCTTTGGCTTTTGTTAAAATGACCTTCGACTTTTGTTAAAAGACCACCAGCCTTATATTATAATTGAAACGGGCCCTAGAGTGTATTTTAAAACTGGCAAGTGTGCCATGAAATTGAAATCGGCCCTGAAATGTGTTTTGAAATCAAAAATTGTCACATGAAGTTGAAACCGGTTTTAGAGCATGTTTTGAAATCGGAAATTGGCCCATGAAGTTGAAATCGGCCTTAGTGCATGTTTTGAAATCGAAAAATTGTCCCGTGAATTTGAAACCGGCCTTATAATGTATTTTGAAACCGGCGTTTGAGAAAAGACCTCCGGCTTTGATAAGTATGACCTCTAATATTTTGATAAAAGACCTTCGATTTTAATATGTTAAAGGAAAGGCTTTACGGATTTCAATTGTTTGAAGTTAAGAACAAAGGCTATAAGAACATGGAAAAATATATGTAATCTGGACAGCAAGTGGAACTCTACGACTTTTGACTCTTGAACTATGGTGGATGGCCATTAAAAGATATGAACTAAGAACCGAGTTTTCATTAAACTTGCTGTTAAAGATGGATGAAGGATATTGGAGTGACACTCGAGGACTGTCCCTGGGCCACGGGGGAGAATTTTTGGTGGCATAAGGCTTTTGGACTATGACCCCGTATGTCGGGTAAAAGGCATTACCTCCCGCTTCGGGGAGCATAATGAGAGGATACGGCTCTAGGTTGTGGGGTAGCATACAACCCTTTTTCGATGTTGTCCGCTCCCGTCCGATCCCTAAAGATGATAAGTATTTCGTTCGGCTTTTATGAATTTTCTGAAGATAAGATAAAAAGAAGAAGAACATGGATTTTTGAACTTAAGAAGAATTGTTATGATAACTTTTCATATGCTAAGTTTATGTTGTGAACCTCTACTATGATCCGATTATATGTATGTTAATGTTTTCAGCACGTGGGTACCTTGCTGGGCTTTGTAGTTCACTCTTACCATTTCTCTGATGATGAGAAGCTTATGGAGAATGAAATTGAGTAGAGTCATATGAAGTAACTAGACGGCATAGCTGGCCGGAGCTGATCAGTGAAAGAATTGATGCATTTCTTTTGATGTTTTGAGTAGGATTTGTAAAACAGTTCCGCTGTAAAAGAATTTATGGATGTTAGCATGTTTCCGTAATTATAATATGGATGAATAAAGTCAATATTTCTAGTAGAATCTTATGTCATGCCAAGGTTTTTGTAGTCAACCAACCTGAGTGTTGGCCAGCCAGGTGTGAGACTTAACACTGTAATGGCCAACTCAAGGAGTTCGGCCTTAAGCGATCCTGTATACGAAATGTATGGTATATATAAAAGAAAAGAAAAATTTTCTTGTCCACCTAGTTGGTATTTTATTCTATATATGATGCAAAGGATAGCCTTGACGACGGCCTTATGTGGTGGAATACGGCCGGTCCGTCACTCCAACAATTACTTCAAAGACTCATGGGCCTTAGGACTGAACGTCTAATCCCTTTTGCGAGGTCTAATCAAATGTCAAATAATGCTAAACAAAACATGATGAAGAATATTCATTTGGCCAATAAAACCTTAAAGGGAATTTCAACATGAGTTATAAAATGCCCTTTCATGTGATAAGCGCCATTAGTTATACATAACTTGGTGACAACAGTGAGATCACCTAGCCAACAAATGAAGATTTCATCAAACAAAATTACGACATTACAAAAATAACATTAGTGACATAATCAATAAGATTTAGCTTATTGATCAAATATTTGAATACAAAACAAGTGGTTACATATGAACAAAATGGAAACCCTAACTTGATACAAAAGGATCCTACGAAGCTAATCCTTACTGAACACAAGCAGCTTGATAATCCTAAGCCTGAGATCCTAGGGAGGGCCTAGATGAAGGCCCTCACTCGGCCTAAAAACATTCTTGACATCAAATACAATCTACCTATAGAGGGAAATACATCTTGGAACCTAGCGTCCAAAATGGGACCAACCTCCTTAACTCAAAAACTCCTCCTCAATTCCCCCGTAAGTCGGGCACACTCATTCTAATGATTATAGATTAGAATAGTGTTAGAGATTGATCGACATTCAGCATCTTAGAACTTGTCCTTGAGAAAAGTGATCCAATCCTCGACGATGGTATTCTCGTCTAATAGTTCACGGGATCTCACCATCTAGTTGTACAACTCCTTCTCCAGAAGAGCAGCCCAGTCCGACAACTGTTCAACCTTGGCCTCAGCAACCTTTGCTCGAATCACCAGTTCCCTATGTGCCATAAATCAGGAGAGATGGGCAATCTTGGTGTCTCACCTGTGCAACCCATCCTTAACCAAATATAACAAGCCTTGGGATTTCGAAACAAAGTATCCAATTGAACACAATAATATTAGGAAAAGATACAAGTCTAATGAATCAAGTACGTGGTACCTTCTGTGTAATAAATTCCTCATGAGAAGCGGGACTGATGATGACTTAGGGCCGAAAAATGGTGGAGTCTAATAGCATAAGAAGGGAGAAAAGTGGCGATTCAGAGGAGCTCCAAATCTGGGGGCAATTGAAAATGCCCCCGAGTCCTCAAAACCCTTTGGTGGTGAAAAGCCCACTTAGGGCCTCTCATTTGCCTCTAGAACCTCCAATGGAAAAAGACAAGGCCTAGGCATCTCCTCAGCTACTCCATAATTATTGGTAGGCATCTCTTCTCCTACCCCACCATTATTAGTGGGCTGTATAACCAAAGCAAAAGGAGTAGCAAAAACTAAATTATTAGGTGAAGAACTAACCAAAACTAGAATCCCATACTCAACAATGGATGCTGTAG
Source organism: Nepenthes mirabilis (assembly GCA_025585075.1). NCBI lineage: Eukaryota > Viridiplantae > Streptophyta > Magnoliopsida > Caryophyllales > Nepenthaceae > Nepenthes > Nepenthes mirabilis. The sequence goes on from JAODPA010113898.1 coordinate 13,187, forward strand.
CAATTCATTATTCTACGTTCACAACTTAAGGCTCAAGGTCACTTATTTCCATGGAAACGATTAGTGGAGCTTCCCTTTATGGAGTAGATGTTGATGCCTCTTCAAAAACTGAATTGCCTAATGAGGAGAGAAAAAAATTCAGCCTCTGAGATGGTTAATCAGCATCTATCATTACCATCTCATCACAGGCTTCATTCACCATCCTATCAATGGTGATGCTAAAAGACAAAATGATGAGCGGGCAATCGAGGCACCTGCCTCCCAAACCATTGCCCATGGAGAGGCATGAACGGAAAATTGTGACGGAATGAGTTATTTCTTCCTAATAACCTCCACCAATAATCACATAAAACTAATGCCCATAATTTAAATAATATAAATTTCTACAAAAAATTCGGTAGAGTTTCCTCTGAAAATGGATGAAAACTATACATACAACCTACTTAATTCAACCTGTACAAGACATATAAACAACCCGACCTCAAGTTTTAATCCACAACACATCCACAGGATCAACAAATGTCATATCATTTATGACTCAAACGTAGTAACCTCAAACTATTTTGTTGGATCTAAATAGAGATGCCATCTAGGAGCTTAAACAAATCCAAAATAAAAAATGCGAAAGAAGAACTACATCTACAAATAACCTGTGTAAGTATAACAATGATCCATAACAACAAATAACATATCATTCCACAATTTAATACATAACATTAATCTAACTTAACTATTTACATTCCGTTCATTAAACATATCCTAATTTACAAGTCTCCAAGTCCAGCAAATCTCCTTTAGTAAATTCCTCTCCTTGCTCTATTTAAATCGGGCGTTAGCTCATAGATCTCATCTGGAAGGAAGAAGAAGTAAGGGTGAGTTAACAGCTCAGCAAATGCATTATATAGGTTAAGCAGGAAACGAATATATGAGCATGAAGGAGATGCATGAACTTAAACATGATCAAATATGCTTGGAATACAATTTACTTCTTTCTTTTATTCTTATTTTCTTTAAAATATAGATTAAGCATAATTATTCATCTTTGCAAATCTGAGCCAGTAGGCCCTACTAGCCAAGAGTGCGAATGATTGAGGACAGATTGTATATACTCCACACAATCAAAGGCCAAATGTTCAAAAGTTCTCAATAATTTCTCATTCTCTAAAATCTCCACCCCAAGGGCAGATTCATCCAAAATTTCTATCCTCCAAAATTAACGCCCCGAGAAAGGGTAGTGTGACGGAACGGATTTTTTTTTCTTAAAAGCTTCCGTCAAAACAGGAATAGGATAACTTATAAGCGCACAACTAACAATCATCCACAATTCTTCCTATGACATACATACATACATACATACATATACAGGATCACATGTGCCATCCGTGGCATAAATCTATAAAAGCTGTAACAGTCCAGAAGGCTTCCTCCTTTCAGCCTTCAGTTGCTGACATACCAGGCACTTCTCCATGTAAGCCATGACATCTCTCTTCATATTTCTCCATTAGAAGGTTTTCTTCAGATCCTGATACATTTTATTCGTCCTTGGGTGGATTGTATACCGAGATCGGTGAGCCTCCTTCAAAATTTTCTCCTTCAACCCTCTATCATCTGGTACACATAATTGATTTCTGAACCTCAACACACCATCAGCCCGGATGTTAAAATCAGCTCGAGACTCTTTACTCAAATCACCAACAACATCCATGAGGAACGGATTATTCACCAGCTTCTCTTTAACTTCACTAACTACCTCTGGTTGAATCTGAAAGTATGACAGGAGATTCTATCACCTTTAGTATAGCGATGGATATCGCACCGCTTCAAATAATCCAACATCTCCATCTGTTTGACCTGCAGGTGTGCCACATAATCCGATCGGCGACTCAATTCGTCCGCTACTATATTGGCTTTCCCCGGCTTGTACTGTATCTCGCAATTATAATCTTTCAGAAAATCGAGCCATCTCTTTTGCCTCATGTTGAGTTCCTTTTGCGAAAACAAGTACTTCAAACTTTTGTGGTCTGAATATACAAGGAACCTCTCACCATATAGATAATGTCTCCAAATTTTTAATGCAAAGACTACAGCAGCAAGCTCGAGGTCATGAGTAGGGTTATTTTTCTCATGCACCTTCAATTGCCTGGATCTATATGCCACGACTTTACCGTGCTACATCAACACACACCCTAGACCCACTTTAGAGGCATCGCAATACACCTCAAAGCCTCCTGAACCCTTCGGGATGATCAGCACCGGAGCGGTGGTCAAAGGATCCTTCAGCTCCTAGAAACTCAGATCGCACTCCTCTGTCCACATAAACTTAGTCTCTTTCTTCAGCAACTGAGTAAGAGGCATAGCAATCTGCGAGAAATTCTCTACAAAATGCCTGTAATATCCTGCCATATCCAGAAAGCTCCTAACCTCAGTCATAGAAGTTAGTCTACTCCAATTTGTAATAGCCTCTATTTTCTTGGGGTCCACAGAAATGCCACCATTAGAAATTACATGCCCCAAAAATATCACCTTCTCGAGCCAGAACTCACACTTGCTCAGCTTAGCATACAATTTTTTCTCGCGGAGTACTTGAAGTACCTTCCTCAAATGAATTTTGTGCTCCTCATGATCCTTTGAATAAATCAAGATATCATCAATGAATACCATCACAAATTTATCCAAGTACGGCCTAAAAACCCTATTCATCAAATCCATAAAAGCAGCTGGAGTATTTGTGAGACTGAAAGGCATAACAAGAAACTTATAGTGGCCATAACGTGTCCGAAAAGCTGTTTTAGCCACATCCTCCGGCTTGATCCTCAATTGGTAATAACCAGACCTCAAATCAATCATTGAAAACACTCGAGATCCTTGCAACTGATCAAATAAATCATCAATGCGTGGTAGAGGGTATTTATCTTTAATCATGATCTTATTCAACTCATGATAGTCAACACACAACATCAAAGACCCATCTTTCTTCCTTACGAACAACACCGGTGCACCCTAAGGAGATACACTCAGTCTGATAAAACCCTTGTCTAACAGCTCCTGCAATTGCAACTTTAACTCCTTCAATTCAGTCGGAACCATACGATAGGGGGATTTAGAAATTGGACTAACACCAAGAACAATAATAATCTCAAACTCAATCTCCCGGTGTGGAGGCAATCTAAGTAACTCCTCTTGAAATACATCCTCAAAGTCACAAACTACCAAGATGTCCTTAGCCGGCACACTATGACTTCCAGTAGTGCAGGCGTATGCCAAGTAAGCTCTACATCCACTTCTCATCAAATGCTTAGCATGTAAAGTAGAGATCAACACAGGCACCCCCTTTTTCTTAATACCCTGAAAGAAAAAGGGCTCCATTCTAGGAATATTAAAATAAATTCGCTTCAGAAAACAGTCAATACTGGCATGGTATTTAGCCAGCCAGTCCATTTCTAGGATCACGCCAAAATCACCCATGTTTAATAGCACTAAATCCACAACCAAATGGTTCCCATTCACCTCAACTATACATTTCGGATACAAAACATCCATAATCACAGAAGATCCGATGGGAGTACACACAGATAATTCACAATCCAAAATACACGGGGCAGATACAGTACAGCATACAAACCAGGGGGAAACAAAGGAATGGGTAGACCCCGAGTCAAATAATATGGATGCAGAAACTCCACAAATAGAAAGGATACCTTTCACAACATTCGAAGATGCCTCCGGATCTTGAACAACCACTGCGAAGGCCTTTGCGGAGACAGTATGCTTCTTTCCTTCCAGTTTCAGAGATAGCGGACAGTCCCTAATAATGTGGCCTTGCTGCCCACATCTGAAACATTCTCCCAACATCTTACGGCATGCTTGTCCCGGATGTTTCCTCCCACAGAAGGTATAGTCATCAGCCAACGCTCTAGTACTGGTTACTGACTGGGCCGGTACAATACTCTTTCCCTTCTTAGCCGCCCTAGTCTTCTTGGACGGTCCAGAAGACCCCGCAGTTGATCCGATACTTACTCCCGCTTGGCTAGCGGTCTTCTTCGCATAGAATCTCTCTGTTTCCGCCTCCTTCTCATAAATCACTACTCGGTCTAGGATCTCGGCATAAGTTTGGAGCTTTAAAACGGACAATAACTTTCTAATATCGTCCCGCAGCCCTTGTAGGAACTTCTTCGCTTTCCTCTACTCATCCTCCATGTAGAAAGGTACAAAACGAGACAACTCCGTGAACTTGGCATCATATTCGTTGACTGTCATGTTCCCTTGTCTCAATATAATAAATTCTTACTCCTTTTGATCTCAGAGACTGGACGGAAAGTACTTTTCCAGAAATGCATCCTCAAACATCTCCCAGGTAATGGCTTCATTAGGCACTCCCATCACCCTTTTCGGCATATCCTACCAACTATCAGCTTCGCCTCCCAACTTGTACGCCGCAAAGGTGATTTTTTCTCTATTGATACAGCCAAGCACAGCGAATATCTTCTTCATTCTTTTCAACCACACATCTGCTTCAGCCGGATCAAGCTTTCCTATGAAGCCCGGTGCTCGTTCAGCTATGAATTTATCATATGTCGTAGGACCAAGAAGTGTCGAAGCTGGCTCAGGTGCAGGAATTGGAGCCATGTGCTTTTGCTCGACAGATTCTACTACATTGGTCGTTCTCTCCAATAGGTCAATATAAGCGGCCTCTCTATCATAAGGCGTGCTAGCGCCACCACAGTCGTTCCTTCTACCTCTTCTATTTGCCATCCTATAATCAAGGCAAACACAAGGCTGTAAGGACAATGATTCAATGGAATGATAAAGAAATATTCAAAAGTTTTAAGAAATTTTCAACCTATCCTAAGAACCAATCTCTTAAAGGTCCTAACTGTCTTAACTTCATCTACTTATTCCTACAGGAATTCTATTCAGAGGTTCAATCCTATACTTCTGCTTTTCGATCGATCAATTCCTAAGGCATCTCAATTCTCTGATACTAAATGTGACGGAACAGATTTTTTTTTTCAAAAGCTTCCGTCAAAACAGGAACATGATAACTTATAAGCACACAACTAACAATCATCCACAATTCTTCCTACGACATACATACATATATACATACATAGGATCACATGTGCCATCCATGGCATAAATCTATAAAAGCGATAGCTACACTAATAGTTCAATAATGAGATGCTGTCTAGGACATGTACAGTATATCCAAAAGTTTAGAGCGGAAGCTAAACTAATAACCTGCAGAAGCATAATTTCCCTTTTTACTATCCCATACATCATGCATTCTATACAAAAATCCACATGTCTATGAACAACCATGAATACAAGATCAGTATACAAGATCGCATGATTAGACAAATCTTTACATCAACAGGCTCTCCCAAAAATAGCTCCAAATGCCACAGGCCCTCAAAAGTCCTTAGAAATTTTCTCTTGATCACTCTTTCTCGTCAGGCACTAACTCTACTATCTCATCTAGAGGGGGGAAAATATTAAAACAGTGAGCCGGGGCCCAGCAAGGTACATGCACATGAGCAGTAAAATAGTGATACAAAACAGTCGTGTAGCTACGCATAAACAGAACAGTTAATCAGAATATAATCCAGAAAATAAAGAAAACATACTTTAACTGTGAGGTTCCCAAATCAAAAATAGAATTAACATGAGGCAAGGCATATCTCTCTACATAATATTAGAATATTGGAAAAATAAATAGATGAACTTGGTAAAAATCTGGGGACTTTTAATGAAGAAAATGCCACCCGAAGCTTTCCTGCTCAACACACGCTCAAAACAGCCGCCGCTTGATGCATGCTTGATTCACCGCTCGAGCCGAAACAACAAAAGCCCAACCGCCTGAAGCATGCTCAACGCCGGCTCGACCGAAGCTTCCAGAATCCTTTGGAAAGCTCCACCGCTCGCCTGGCGCTCGAGCGGGGGCTC
>JAODPA010113909.1:0-19128 GCA_025585075.1 Nepenthes mirabilis
GATATTTAATTTATGGGTTTGTATTATGACATTGAAATATATTTAAGGTTTTGTATGGTCGATCTAGATAGGGTTTGAAGGTTTTGGGTTAGGGTCACCATGCTGAGGCTCTCAGTAGGGCTTCTATGGCAGAGAGTGCTGCCAACGGCTACATGGCAATTTGTGTCCCCTTGATGGAGAACTTAGCAAGCTGATCCATCTAGAAGAGATCAGTTGCCTTCTAGCTGCTGGCCATGCAGAGGGTACCGATATTTACAGAAGGCATGTGTCTTTGATTTTAGTAGAGTTTCCTTAGGGTTTTCTCAATTTGAGTAATGCAAACGAAACTAGTGTTGCAGAGATCTAGGGATTTTGCATGCCTGTTACCCCTAGACCTTTAGCTGCTGGTTTTTCTCTGGTGGAGATCCTCCTCCACCCGAGGTATAGATCTATATTGTACTTTGTAAATAGCATTATTATATTAATACAAAGGTTTTGTTTAAGACTTTATTCAAATGATTTTAGATGAACATTTTTTTATCACTTGTACACCATGAGGCCCGTGCAACTGGAGGGTTATCCTGATAGTCAGGCATTCTCCATGCATCCTTATCCCATGGCCAATTAATCTTTCATTGGGACGTTGATTGACAATGAGTCCTAATCCCCTAAGATTTGAAGGGTCTTAAGCATTCTGCGCATTTGGTTACTGCATGGCTCTCCAATTGTGCCACTAAGCTATTGTCAACGAGTTGTTCGGATCTTGGTCCTTTGATCATGTGGTTGAAAGTACATGGTCTACCTTAGGCTTGATTGTAGCCTATACAACTTGTGCATTTGTAAGGTTTGATAGGCGAGCCACTATCATCATAGCTAAGTCTCATTAAACTTCAACCCGTTTGAGGTTTGACTTCTTTAGGGATGTTGGACTCATGAGTCTCGAGCCCTCAAGTCTTAAGATGTTTTGGTGTGTGACCATTTAGATGGCCGAGTAGTCCCCTTGGACCAGCATCTAAGATGACCTATTTTTAATGTTGTTGCTTTTAACGGACAATAAGTAAAAACCATTTGTTTGACTTAGGGTAAACCTTGGTCTAAATTTTATATAGCTGCAAAAAGCAAACAAGCATACAGCATGTTCGGAAGAGTAATTTGCCAACTTGGCACAGCACCTTGTAAGCCCCATTTTAGAAAGTGGCAACTACTTGGAATGACCCTTGCAAGTGGGACACAGTTTGTTCCAGTGCACTGTATCTTCGGTGGCTTCAATGTTCATTTAGAATTAGGTCACCTACTTCAAGCATCAATGCCATCTTGCTTCGATTGTAGTGTCATTGTGACGGAACGGATTTTTTTTTGTTATTCTGCTAGCGACCTCCCGGAATTGATACTAAGGTTTCGGTGATCTGAATCGTGTCGGTCATGCCTCTCAATTACAGAATCACAGATACCATCTAAAACCCATACACAATATCTATAAAATATGTAGCGAAAGCTAATCTAATAACCTACCGAAATATTCACATTCAGACCCATAAAACTCATTTATGCATACATAGTCATAAAAGTCAAATTACAAAAATTCATATATTTCAATCGGATCACTATAACAAAGCTGCTTCTTCCGTGGTAACTCTAAAATATACTTCTGAGTCGTTAGAAATATTTAGACAGAGCTTTAGTCACTCCATCTCGTCAGGCTCGAGCTCTATAGTTTCATCTGGAGGGAAAAAAATAGAAAATAGTGAGTCAGAACTCAACAAGGTACATGCAGATTTTTCATAAAGAGTTTATGCTGTAAGGCGGATACAGATATATATGCAACATAAATATTATAAAATAACAGTTGATCGGATCATGGCAGATACATAATGCAAAAGAAATCATGAAAGCTGGAGCAGTCAATTCTGAAAATCGAAACAGAAAACAGAGTCGGTCTTATTATAGAATTTTCTCTTTTTTTTATTAGTAAAGGATATCGCTAGCGGATGGGCAATAATCAAGGATAGATTGTGCACATCACCTCACAATTACGGCAATACCTCTTTATACAAAGGTCCGTGGACGGTTCTCACTTTTTCCTTGTATAAAACCCCGAGGACGGCTCTCACTTCCTCCTTGTACAAAGCCCCGAGGACGGCTCCCTTTCGTTATCATTGATTACCACTATAATATTCTAAGGTATGCGAGAGACCCAATGCTAAAGTCTGATCTTATTTATCATGTCATAAGGCCGGTTCACTTTTTCTTTAGTTCACATTTCGGACGGGTACAAAACTTTCGGTCGTCATATTACAAAGCCAATTTCAAATTCATTTTTTTTATTCCGGTTAAGTATAAAGACTTTCAGTTGACATGAAACCGGTTTGAAATCCATAAATATCATTCCGGTCAATAATTTTTTATTATAACATTATGACTCAAAGCCGGTTTACTTCTCCATTTTTATACAATTCAAATTTAATCATAAGTTGAGCAGAAAATAAAAAGTAGAAAGCAGAAAGTATGAATTAGCCATAAACTCAAAATTATATTTTCAATCTGATCTTACAACAAGCATGATATCATAGATACAGCTTATCAAGTAATAATTAAAATGGCAAGTCTGATATACTATGTACTGAAGTATTTAAATTTGAAGAGAACACTTGCCATTTTTTCTAAAGTTAGGATTTGAAAATAGAAGTATACTTAAAATCTGAATTTAAAAAGCAAAAGTACACTTACCTTAGAAATATTCTTAAAATATGAGTTTAAAAAGAAAAGGTACAATTGTCTGACTGTCGACCGTCCACTCTGATTGACTTGAAACTTTTTCTCCTTCTTCACTCCTTACCCTTCTTCCTCGCCAGAAATTTCACACCCGTCCCTCAATTGGAGCTCAGTATATAAAGATGAGGAATTAGGTGGAGTAAGTGGGGTTGGTTACCTACTTCGTATTTCTCTTCAGGGGTTAGGTGGGAGTGAGTGTGGTAAGTTACCTACTTGATACTTTTATTTAGAAGGTCAACGGGGTAGTTCACTTGCTCTGATTAGATTCGGATCTAGTTGGAATCTAACTGTCTAAACAACAAAATTGGCCCTTGTCTTTAGTTTGCCCTTAATTTATCCTGGTCAAAATTTTTGAATTCGGTTGTCAATTTTAACTGGTCAACATTTTCTTCAAAATTGACCAACCATTCTATTGGTCAACTTTTTCGGGCAATGTTTCTTACTCTAATCCGGCCAACTTTTACTAAAAGCCGACCAATGTTTCTTTTCTCTTACTCAAAGTCGGTCAACATTTTTAAAATCGTTCAACCATTCGATCAACCTTTCGGTCAACATCTTAATGCCGGTTAATGTCTTGACGCTGGCCAACATCTCAACGCTGGTAAATATTTTGACGTCAGTCAACATCATGACACCAGTCAATATCTTGACGACGGTCAACATGCCGACGCTGGCCAACATTTTGATGCTGGCCAACATTTTGACGCCGGTCAATATCATGACACCGGTCAACATTTTAATTACCATTAGTTTCGGTCTTCCAGTGGTGTAAGGCCACTCCGGTTTAAATCAAAATCAAAACACTCCGATTTTTAAGTAGCAATATTTTACTTTGATTTTAAACTTCTTCTATTTCGGGATCTCACAATTCTCTCCTGCTTAAAGAAATTTCGTCCCCAAAATTTAAATAAAGTTACATACCTTAATCAAAAAAGTGGAGATACTTGCTCCACATTTCTTCTTCTTACTCCCAGGTAGCTTCCTCAAGTAAGTGATTTCTCCAGAACACCTTCATCAGAGGAACCGTCCTTGTACGCAGCCTTTGCTTTTTTGGTCGAGAATTTACAGTGGCTCATCGACGTAGGATAAATCCTTGTTGATTTCCAATGGTCTGAATTCAATTATGTGTATAGGATCATAAGCATACTTCCAGAACATGGATACATGAAACATGTCATGTACTTTTGTCAGACTTGGCGGTAGTGCTAATATGTAAGTTACTTCTCCGATCTTTTCTAGAACCTCAAAAGGACCAATTAATCGTGGCTTGAGTTTACCCTTCACTCCAAACCACAATGTTTCCTTAGATGGTGAGACTTTTAGAAAAATAAAATCTCCTATCACAAAGCTCAATTTTGTCCTCCTTCTATCCGCATAGTTTTTCTATCTGCTTTGAGCGATCCTCAAATTACTATAGATTAGTTTAATTTTCTCAGCCGTTTCCTTTACGATTTTCAGATCCAAAATTCTTTTATCTTCGATTTCTTCCCAATAAATCGGCGACCTACATTTTCTTCCATATAGTGTCTCAAAAGGCACTATACTGATACTAGCCTGATAACTGTTATTATAAGAAAATTTTGTCAGTGTCAGGTAAGTATCCCAGGTACCTTTCATTTCTAATACAGAAGCCGTCAACATATCCTCAAGAATCTGGATAGTTCGGTCAGACTGGCCATCCGTCTGAGGGTGATAAGTAGTACTAAATTTTAATTCAGTCTCCAATTCTTTATGCAAACTTTTCCAAAACCTTAAGAAAAAATAGGGATCCCTATCAGATACAATCGAGGCAGGAATTTCATGTAATCTCACAATCTCATTCACATATAGTTGAGCCAGCTTATCACGTGAATAGGTCGTCCTGATTGCCAAGAAGTAGGCTAACTTTGTCAACCGGTTAACTATAACCCAAACGACATCGTGATTTCTAGGAGTCCTTGGCAGACCCGATATAAAATCCATAATAATATCTTCCTATTTCTAACTCGGGATCGGCATTGGCTATAATAACCCAGAAGATTTTCTCCTTTCTACCTTCAATTGCTGACACACGAGGTATTTCTTCACATAGGTTATGATATCTCTCTTTATGTCACTCCACCAGAAAGTTTTTTTCAAGTCTTAATACATTTTATTCATTTCGGGGTGGATGGTATATCTAGACCAATGGGTTTCATTTAGAATCTTTTCTTTTAACTTCTTATTATCTGGTACACATAAGCGGTTTCTAAATCTCAATACTATGTCCGTTCGGATACTGAATTCAACTCGAGACTCCTTACTCAAATCATTTGGAATTCTACAAGGAACGGATCATTAACTTGCTTCTCTCTAACTTCACTAACAATCTCAAGTTGAATTTGAAGATAAGACAGGAGTATCCTATTTTCCTTAACATATCGCCGAACATCACATTGTTTCAGATAATCTAATAATTCTATTTGCTTGATTTGTAATCGAGCCACAATTCCTGACCGTTGACTTAATGCATCCGCAACCACATTAACCCTTTTAGACTTATATTGCATATCATAGTCGTAATCCTTTAAGAAATCAAGTCACATCTTTTACCTCATGTTAAGCTCCTTTTAGAAAAAAAGATATTTCAGGCTTTTGTGATCAAAATACATAAGAAATTTTTCATCATGCAGGTAATGCCTCCAAATTTTCAAGATAAACACCACAACATCCAACTCTAGATCATGAGTATGGTAGTTCTTCTCATACATCTTTAGCTGTCAGGAACCATAAGCTACCATCTTTCCATTTTGCATTAATACACATCCTAGTCCGGCCTTAGAAGTATCACAATACACTTCAAAACCTCCTGAGTCGTTCGGAATAGTCATCATCGGAGCTGTCGTTAAGTTATCCTTCAACTTCTGAAAGCTCCGGTCACACTCTTTCGTCCAGTCAAACTTGGCTTCTTTCTTTGTTAGCTACGTCAGGGGTATGGCGATCTGAGAAAAATTCTCCATAAAATGCCTATAATAACCGGCCATGCCAAGAAAACTTCGGACTTTAGTAACAGATGTAGGTCGATTTCAATTCGTAATGGCCTCCACTTTCTTCGGATCTACAGTAATTTCTCCATTGGAAATCACATGTCCTAAAAATATCACTTCCTCCAATCAGAATTCACACCTTTTCAACTTAGCATATAACTTTTCTTCCCGAAGTACTTGGAGTACAATCCTCAAGTGGGTTTCATGCTCCTCATGGTTCTTAGAGTATATCAAAATGTCAACTATAACTACCACCATAAACTTATCTAAATACTACCTGAACACTCTATTCATCAAATCCATAAAGGCAGTAGGGGCATTCATAAACCCAAAGGGCATAATAAGAAATTTATAGTGGTCGTATCTCGTCTAGAAAGCAATTTTGGCCACATCCTCTGACTTAATCCTCAATTGATGATAACCGGACCTTAGATCAATCTTTAAGAACACCCAAAATCATTGTAATTGATCAAATAAATTATCAATACGCGGTAGAGAATATTTATTTTTTATCGTGATTTTATTTAATTCACGATAATCAACACAAAGCCGTAACGACCCATCTTTCTTCTTTACAAATAACACCGGTGATTCCCAAGGAGACACACTCGACCTGATAAAATCCTTATCCAATAGCTCTTGTAATTATAATCTTAACTCCTTCAACTAAGCAGGGGTCATTCTATAGGGGCCTTAGAAACTGGACTGATACTGAGAACAATAGAGATCTCTAACTCAATCTCCCGATGTAGAGGTAATTCAGGTAACTCATCAGAAAATACATCCTAAAAATTGCGGACGACTAGGTTGTCTTAGCTAGCACCTTATGACTCTCAATGGTGCAGGCATAAATCAGGTAAGCTTTACATCTGCTTCTCACTAGATGTATGGCATGTAAGGTTGAGATCAGCGCAGGCATCTCCTTCTTCCTAATGCCTTGGAAGAAAAAGGTTTCCATCACAGGGATATTAAAATAAACCCTCTTTATAAAGCAATTAATGGTGGCATGGTTTTTAGCCAGCCAATCCATCCCTAGAATTACGACAAAATCTCCCATATTTAGTAACACCAAATCCACAATTAAACATTGCCCAGCTACTTTCATTACGCATCCAGGATATACAACATTAGTAATTATAGGGAATCCAGTAGGGGTACACACAGATAATTTATAATCCAATATGTAAGGGGTTGTGACAATAAGGCATGCAAATTATGGAGAAACAAAAGAGTTTGTAGATCCTGAGTCAAATAAAATAGATGCAGGAACTCCACAAACAGAAAGAGTACCTTCCATGATATTTGGCGTTATCTCCGGTTCCTAAATAGTTATTGCGAAGGCCTTAATCAAAATAATAGGCTTTCTCCTCTCTAGTCTCGGGCAATTCTTGATCAAATGGCCTTACTGTCCACATTTGAAACAAGTTCCTGTCATCCGACGGTACATCTACCCCAAATGCATCCGCCCACAGGTGGTGCATTGCGCAGCCGATGTCCTTAAATCAGTCATCGATTGAGCCAGCACAACACCCTTTCCTTTATCAGTCATCCTTGTCTTCTTGGACGATTCAAAAGATCCCCCAACAGATCCGACACTAACGTCTGCCCGACTAGCTACCCTCTCTGCGTAAAATTTCTCTATCTGCACTTCTTTTTCGTAAATGACTTCCCTATCCAGTATATTGGCATACATCTCAAGCTTTAATGTGGACAGTTGTTTCCTAATATCATCCCGCAATCCTTACTGAAATTTCTTCACCTATCTTAATTCGTCTTCTACATAATATGGCGAGAATCAGGACAACTCAGTGAATTTAGCATCATACTCAGTCACCGATATACTTCATTGCCTTAATCTCATAAATTCCATCTTCTTTTGATCTCAGAGATTGGATGGAAAGCATTTCTCTAGAAAAGCTTCCTCGAACATATCCGAAGTGATCATCTCGTCGGGCATTTCTAGTGCTCTATTTCTCATGCCCCACCAACTGTCCGGTTCGCCCTCCAATTTATATACGGTGAAGGTGACCTTTTTCTGGTTCGTACACCCAATTACTGTAAATATTTTCTTCATCCTCTTTAGCAATATATCAGTTTTCACCAGATTGGGCTTTCCTAAAATGCCTGGTACTCGCTTCGTCGTGAACCGATCATACGTGGTTGAAGCAAGGATTGCCGGAGCTGGCTCAGTCGCAGGGACCGGAGCCATATGCCTATGCTTGACAGACTCCATTACGTTGGTCATTATTTCTAATAAATCTATATAGGCGGCCTCTTGATCATGGGGTATATTACGGCCATTCTTTCTTCCTCTTCAACTAACCATTTTAAAATCAAGACAGACACGATATTATAATCTCATGAAAAGAAAATATCCATCAGCTCATTAAAATTGAACCTAGCCTAGGATCTAAACTTCTTTAGGACTCTAGTCGCCTAAGTTACCCTGGCCTACTTCTTGCAAAAATTCAGTACGAATATTCAAACCTATACTTCCGCCTTTTCGATCGATCAATTTTTAAGTAATCTCATCTCTCTGATACCAATTGTGACGGAATGGAATTTTTTTACATTCCGTCAGCGACCTCCCGAAACTGACACCAAGGTTTCGATAATTTGGTCTGGGCCGGTCGTGCCTCCCAATCACATGATCATAGATACCATCTAGGACCTATACACGAAATCCATAAAATATGTAGTGGAAGCCAATCTAATAACCTGTCAAAGTATTCACATTCATACCCATAAAACTCATTTATACATACATAGTCATAAAAGTCCAATTATAAAAATTTATATATTTTAATTGGATCATTACAACAAAGCTGCTTCTTCCGTGGTAACTCCAAAATATACTTCCGAGTCCTTAAAATCATTTAGACGGAGCTCTATTCATTCCATCTCGTCAAGCACGAGCTTTATAGTTTCATCTAGAGGGAGAAAAAATAGAAACAGTAAGCCGGAACTCAACAAGGTATATGCAGATTTTTCGTAAAGCGTTTATACTGTAAGGCGGATATAGATATATATGCAACATGAATATTATAAAATAACAGTTGATCGGATCATGGTAGATACATAATGTAAACGAAATCAAGAAAGTCGGAGCAGTCAATTTTAAAAATTGAGATAGAAAATAGAGTCGATTTTATGATAGAATTTTCTCTTTTTTATCGGTAAAGGATATCGCTAGCGGAGGGGCAAATAATCGAGAATAGATTGTACATATTTCCTCACAATCACAGTAATATCTCATTGTATAAAGTCCCGAGGACGGCTCTCACTTCCTCCTTATACAAACCCCCGAGGACGGCTCTCACTTCCTCCTTGTACAAAACCCTGAGGACGGCTCCCTTTCATTATCCTCGATTACTACCGTAATATTCTAAGGTATGCCGAAGAACTTTATCTTTAAGTGGTAAAGTCCGATCTTATTTATCTTATCATAAGGCTGGTTCATTTTTTCTTTAGTTCACATTCTGGATGGGCACAAAACTTTTGGTCGTCATATTACAAAGTCGATTTCAAACTTATTTTTCTTATTCCGGTCAAGTATAAAGACTTTTGATTGACATGAAACCAGTTTCAAATCCATAAATCTCATTCCAGTCAATAATTCTTTATTATAACATTATGACTCAAAACCGGCTTACTTTTCTATTTTTATATAATTCAAGTTTAATCATAAGTTGAGTAGAAAACGGAAAGCAGAAAGCAGAAAGTATGAATTAACCATGAAATCAAAATCAGATTTTCAATCCGATCGTACAGCAAGCATGACATTAGAGATACAGCTTATCAAGTAGTAATTAAAATGGCAAGTCTGACATACTATGTGCTGAAGCGTTTAAATCTGAAGAGAACACTTGTAATTTTTTCTAAAGTTGGGACTTGAAAATAGAAGTATACTTAAAATCTGAATTTAAAAAGGGGAAGTACAGTTGCCTTAGAAATATTCTTAAAATTTGGGTTTAAAAAGGAAAGGTACACTTGCCTGACTGTTGACCGCCTACTCTGACTGACTTGAAACTTTTTCTCCTTCTTCGCTCCTTACCCTTCTTCCTCGCCAGAAATTCGACACTCGTCCCACAACTGGAACTCAGTATATAAAAAAGAGAGATTATGTGGAATAAGTGGGATGGGTTACCTATTTGGTACTTTCTTTTAGGGGTTAGGTGAGAGTAAGTGTAGTAAGTTACCTACTTGGTGCTTTTATTTAGATGATCAATGGGGTAGTTCACTTGCTCTGATTAGATTCGAATCTAGTTGGGATTTATCCATCTAAACAACAAAATTGGCCCTTGTCTTTAGTTTGCCCTCAATTTATCCTAGTCAAAATTTTTGAATTCGGTAGTCAATTTCAACTGGTCAACATTTTCTTCAAAATTGGCCAACCTTTCTATTGGTTAACTTTTTTGGTCAATGCTTCTTATTCTAATCTGGCCAACTTTTACTCAAAGTCGGCCAAAGCTTTCTTTTCTCTTATTCAAGGTCGGTCAACATTTCTAAAAATCGGTTAACCTTTCGATCAACCTTTCGGTCAACATCTTAACACCGGTCAATGTCTTGACGCCGGCCAACATGTCGATGCTGGTCAACATTTTAACGCCGGTCAATATTATGACACCGGTCAACATCTTAACGACGGACAACATCTCAACGCTGGTCAATATTTTGATGCTGGTCAATATCATGACACTGGTCAATATTTTGATTACCATTAGTTTTAGTCTTCCAGTAGTGTAAGGCCACTCCGATTTAAATCGAAATCAAAATACTCCGATTTTTAAGTAGTAATATTTTATTTTGATTATAAACTTCTTTGATTTCGGGATCTCACAGTCGTGATACCATTTGTTTGTAGATTGTCGTGCAAATCAACACTAAATTCCTAGCTTGTTTAGGAAGGTTTAGGTTTTGTCTTAGAAGTTGAGAATTTTATATCTATTCAGAGTTAGTCACCAAAGAACTTGGTAGCCTAATCTCCCCCAGACCATCGCCTCTATGCCAAAGTATAGGCTAGAGGGCATCTCTTCAATAGTCTCCCTAGTTGTTGTATGGTATGCCCATTGCACTACTGGAGCTCATCTATCTAGGTGCCACTAGCCTTGTTTAGCTTGATCTTCAATCCATATATAAGAGTCTAGCTGGTCATTTTGTTTGCCTGCTTATCTAGGAGTATGATATTGAGTTTGCACCAACTGGATCCCAAGGTCAGGGCAATACCTTGTGAACTACTTTCTAGATAATTGAGTACTATTATCGATGATGATGACCTTTGGTATTCCAAATTTGTAGACTATATTTGGTGGCACAGACTCCATTGTATTTTGCTTTGTTATCTTAATTGGAGGTGAAACTTCTGCTTACTTGATGAAGTAGTCAATGCCGACAATTATAATATGCATTGTCCAAATGGTATAGGGACAACTCTAAAAAGATATAATTATTATGGAGGTTGTCTTAGGATACTTCTTTAGATTTGGTATTTGTTGCATTTCTTTACGAATTCTTTGTTATTGTGCTTCCTGGTTAACCTAAAATAGTCCTACCCCATAGTTTGGAAGGATAGATTCATCCCTCCTATACGTGTCTTGCAAATGCTAAGGTGAATTTATCTTAGTGCATGGTCAGCTTTTGATGTACTCATGCATTTAGATATAGGAGATCAATTAGCAATAATAATATAGTGATTTGTCTATGACCATGTACTAGCTGGCAACCTTTGCCACTTTCTTTGCTTCCAAGGGATTATCTTGAAGCTTATGATATTGTAAGTTCTCCAAGTATGGATGCATTTAGGTTATCTCATATGAGATTTAGAGGGCTCTATCCTGCCCTTGAATGTTAGGTCTTCTTAAGACTTATCCCATGTGTTAGCTATACTGTTTTGAATTTCTAAAATCTCTATCTTGGAAAGCTGGCCTTCCTTCTAATCTTCCTCACGTGGGATGTGGATGGCTTTGTACTTTCTAAGATTTGCAAGAAGCAGCTAGACCTTACTTAAGTACTTTACTAAATATGGGTGGTTGGCTTTGAAGTTAACCAATACATAGTTAACCACCAATTCAAAGTTGATGTAGATGGTCAGGTTCTTAACCAAGCATTCATAAGCCAACTTCAATCAGATTGTGAGAGCTTTGTACTCAATCATATTATTGGTTAAAGGAAACTCAAAGGTTATTGAGTACTTCAATTCTATTCCTTTTGGGGACATGAGAATCACTCCTTTTCTTTGGCAAGATGTTCCATCAACATGGAGGATCCATAGAGAGAGTGTCAGACTGCAAGTAGATTCTGATGATTATTCTTTGATGGTTTGTTTTGTTTAGTAAAAGGTGGAAGTTTCCACAATAAAGTCCATACGTGCCTGATCATTCATTGAAGGTCATGCTTGAAACTTTCTTTCAAACTCATAATCCTTAATTGATCACTTTATCAGGCACCTCAGATATTTCTAGTTTTAAAAGGATTTTTTTCAAAGGTTGGTAGGTCAAAACCACTATCTTATGAATTTGGAAATAGGGTTGAAACTTTATTATGGTGAATACCGGTGCTTGCATGGTCTTCCTTGTGAGAGTGTACCGGATCTTAAGATTAGCTAAGATAATGCTGACAATGCATACCGATCTCTGGATCTCTAACTCTTCCCTAGCCAAGATATTGCTTAAAATTGTGTTTGATATGGCAAGCACAATTACAAGTCCTTACACTCTTAGGGTAGGTCAACAAGGGTACCAAGGTATTAATTGAAATCATGGAAGGTTGGTGGTGCTCGTTTGTCCATCTAATCCCATTTAACTTAGCTCCTCTAAGAGCCTTAAAGAATGATAAATATTTCTCGTTTGGCTTAGCTATGAATCAAGAAAATGCTACTAATGGTTCGATGAGTTGTTGTATGTCTTTAACAAACTTCAGTGGTGCCATATCAATAATGTTTTTAATCTTCTTTGGGTTAGCATCAAAGCAGAATTGAGATTATAAACCCTAAAAACTTGCCTGAAGTGACCCCGAACAAGCTATTTATTATGTTTAGTTTCATCCAGTATACTCTGAGTACATTGAATGTATTTGATAGGTCTCTAACATGGTTGTTAGCGTATATGTTTTTAAACAACATGTTATCCAAGTACACTTTTATATTTCGACTAACCTGTCACTTAAACATTTTGTTCATTAGTTTTTGATAATTGGCTCTAGCATTCTTTCGAATAAAGGGCATATTTTTGTAACAGTATATCCCTTGATTTATCATGAAGAAAGTCATCTCTTCATTGTTAGGGTCCAATTGAATTTAGTAGTACTCGAACTTTGCATACATTAAGCTTAGCAACTAGCTACCAGGTAAAGTCTTCCAATTTGTCTATCCATAGAAGTGGAAAGTTGTTTTTGGGACATACTTTATTTACATTTATGAATTTAATGCACATCTTCTATTTCCTATTACTCTAATTTACAAGCACCATGTTAGATAGCCAACCTATATACTCTACTTTGTTGATTAATCCTTCCCTAGTCGATTTCTTAACTTCACATATTGTGATCAATTTCTCTATGGAGTAGTTTTGCCTTTTTTGCTGGATAGCCTTGTGCTCGGAATGGTGTTTAACTTGTAAATTATCGTTTCTATTCAAATTCTAAGTATGCTGGTAGGTACCCAGACAAAGACATGAAAGTTACTCCTTGGGAAGTTGATCTAGTCCTTAGATCCTGATCTAAGGATGAGCTGGTATAGAAATGCTTCTCTTATTTCCTTGGGCCTAGTGAAACTTTGAACTGTGTTTCACATGTTTGACCTTATTGAGAGACGTTTTATTTCTATGGTCAAATTATTCTATTGTTTGTGGGTTGATTGGGCCGTTAATCTGTGTCAACTAATAGCTTCTCTTATTGATTAGTCCCCTTAAACTTTTTTGATCCCATGTCCTATTCTAAATTTTGTTCAAGTGTGAGCTTCAGGTGATGGCTTCAAATATGGCTAGGCACATTTTGCCAAAGATAGCATTATAAAATGATGGTAGATCTACAACCAAAAAAAGTTAGGAAGTGGGAAGCAGTTCATAAATATGTTTCTAATGTGACTTTAAGGGTGATAAAAGGGCCCGTTTGACGATTCCATTTGTAGACATTAGTCCTTGTCTTTTTAGCTTGTCAAAATATGAAATATTTCTTAAATCTTTATTATTAATAAAGACTTATTTAAGCTAAACGTCTTAGGCTCTATCTAAAATAATTATGGATACAATAAGGGGATCAGAATAAGAAAAGTTACATGTCATATTATTATCTCTAAAACTAATGACTTCATTTCCTATCTTCTACATTTTATTTAGAGAAGCTTCTTCTTGCTTTTTCTTAGTTGTGGCTCCTTCAACCTCTTAGAGATCATGTTGATAACGCATGCTACCACCTAGTTAAATGGTGGTTGGGTGGCTTGTCACCATCACGATCCTCTTTCCTTAGACTTCTTGGTGCTACGGGCACTTCTTGAGAAAATCCCTTTGAATTAGAGTTTCTATCTCTTTTTGTAGGATTTTATAGTTTTCCATGTTATGGCCTAGAGACAAGTGATACTAATAGTATGTGGAACGGTTTCCTTCCTCCAAAATTTTGACCAAATTGATCCATTTCAAGAATATCTTATTCTTGATTTGCATTAGAATGTTTGTTTAGGTGCCTTTGAGTAGAGTGAACTACAATGACTTGAAGGATTGGCTTGAGTCAAATTGATCTTGTGCTAATTGTTAGTTGGATTATAGTTGTTATGCTCCTTCTTTCCACCTCCATTCTATCTTGGATGAGATATGTAGTCTGGTCTCTTGAGCCTTTTTACTTCACTAGCTTCCTTATCATTGCTGTAAGCTTGAGTGATCACCTTAGTCTTAATTGCAATGAGAATAGCCTCCATCCCTTCTGGTGAAATTCCTATATTCCTTCAATCAACCATGGCTTGATAGGCTTAGCATGATGAACGACTCCTACGGAAAATAATATAATACTTATGACTAGGAGGTGAGGTGAGCTTTAGGTTTAGATGTTATAGAAATGATTGATTTTCCACTTGCTTCTTAGATATGATAGGTTGGTTGCTTATTAGCCAATTTCATCTTAGAAGAGAAAATAGGAGACTAGATACTTTTTTCTATCATTTGATAAAAGTTGTGAATGGAAGGGATCTAAATTATCTAAAAATACTTTTGGGTCCTATTGGAACCATGACTTGAAAAAGTTATCGGGTTAAATGGTCACCAAAAAGAAACTTAGCTTTGATTAGTTAGTAAGGTTAGAAATGATCTAAGCTTCGATATTGAACTTGTTGAGGAAGCACATTAAGATTTCATTAGGATTCTATTTCTTTTTCACTTTTCTCATACTGGAGGCAAAGTAGGATAGAAATTTAGTGGTCCATTCCTTAAAACATTTAATAGAATTTGGTCCTAACATATAGAATCAATTTCTGGCACCTTCCCTTAGAGTTAAAGGGAAACACTAACATGTGGTTGCATTTCTCAAGTTTGGGAACTCGAACAATATACGGAAGTTGTTTAGATGATCCATAGATCAATATTTCTTTGATATGGCTTAAGGGTTGAAATTTCAAATTTACGGGGGTGCGATTGTCTCAATATGTCCAGAGTAAAGGGGTTCACCTCCAGCTAGACTAACTGATTAGATTTGTTCCCCAGAAAGACTGGTTTCTCAATCCTTTTCATCCTCTCTTCCGCTTTAGTGGAGGAAGCAACTTTGCAAACATTGAAAAAAGTCTTCATCTCAATATGATTTACAAATAACCTAAACACTTTCTTGGCTGAGAGAGTTTACGAAGTGCTATCGTATGACCCTTCTTCCCCTATGAGATCATTGTTTTGAATTCCAAGCATATCTAGACTTCTACTTTCAGGAGTTTTCTCCCTATCTCCAAAATTCAACCTACCTTCCAGGCGTGAAGAGATAGGTTGGTGTGGGGTCTCCCAAATTACTAGTGACTTTAGTCATGTTTCTGTTTTCTTGGAGGTGGCCTTGTCACCGCTTGACCCCCTCCTAGATGTCGAAGCTTATGAGGATTGGGCCCCAGGCTGCACAGGCTAATCCCAATACATTTTCCACAAGGACATAATCATCTGAGATGTGCCTTGGATTTGAGCTACCATAGCCTCCATGTCCCAACTGCTGAAGAATGAGTGTTGACCTAGCTCTCTTTATTTTGAGGGATGCCTTGAGAAGGATGCCCTGTAGAAGTTTAGTTGACTAGCCATAGGCCATTATTTTGAACCATGATGGATTTCAAGTGGATGTTTATGGGTGATAGGTTATGATAGAACTAGTTCCTTAACTTGTTTTCAAAAATAATACCATGATATATATCTAAGATTTAAATTTAGACTTGAGAAGCTCTCAAATAGGCCATTGGATCTTTGAATTCAAATCTTATGGACCACACACCTAAATGTGAATTTAGAAGTTTAGGGTTGGCTATCTAATTTACACTTTTGACATTGAAGCAGTAGATGAATATCAAACAAGGAAAGTTAATAGAGAGAGAAAGAGAGAAGAGAAGAGAAGATTAGTTTGCTTAGAGGACTAAGCTCTAAGAATATTTTTTGGAGAATGAGATGTTTTGGAGAATAAGTTTATAACCTATAGGTTGAAGTGCTGTAAGATTTTTATTTTTACAAGTATAGTAAGTAAGAGATGCAAGAGATTTCAGTGATGCAAAGATTAGATGATGTCAAAATTCGAAGATAGAAAATATAAAAGATGCCCGCTTTAATTTAAATGACCTTTGTATTTATTAAAGTATAGATCCCATTATTCTAGATGGCTTGTGACCATTCTCCTCATAAGTTATAGGTCATTCTTTTGAATATAAGTTATTAACCATTATGATTGTTTGCCAGGCTTAACTTTTGAAACATACATTTGTGATCATTAGTCTGGTTGAACTGCTTTAGATGGTGGGATCATGAGGATTGTTGCTACCCTTCTTACTGATAATTTAGCATCAAAGGATATAGAAATTGGTTAAATATGGAGGATAGGCTATTTAGCTTGATAGTCTACTTCTTCTTGTCTTGTCCATTCTAATATATCGTTATTGATCTGATCTTGGTATATGTATATTCTAATCTTTTAGTTATTCAACAATTCAGTCACACAATTATCCAGCATTCTTTTACTCCCAACTTATTGTTGAGGGCTATGATATTTGCCTACTAATGATTGCCCAATCATTAAACCGGATGGTCAATAGCTCAACCTCCTACCATCTAGGCCCATCATTTTTGTCTCAACCTAACCTATAGATTTAGGTCAGCTTGAATTTTAATTGATCCCATCAAAAAATTCATCCGGTAAGAAGTTTAATTAGGAATTTTAGTCTTGTTGGAAGGCTAATATTATATATATGGTTTGGTCCTCCCTCTTCTCCATATACTTTACAACACAATTCTCACAAGAAGAGAATAGTTGGAGACTTGTCCCCTTAAGAGCCTATCTAGTAGGGGAGCAATGTCATCTAGAGAATTCAGGAACGCTTATAACTACTTGTCTACACATTTAAATGCATTATTATATTTTCAATTGTCCAAATTATTATCATAAAACTTTTACCATCGAGAGCATTACGAGAGACTTTTATTTTTACAAGTGTGGGAAGAAGGAAATGTAAGGAATCTCAATGATATAAAGATCATAGGATATCTAAATTCAAAAATCAGAATATGAAATATGCCCCCTTTGTATTAAATTGGCTTTGCATTTATAGAAGCATAGAATCCATTATTTTGGATGGTTAATGACCATTTTTCTCAAAAGTTTTAATTGTTCTTTTAAGGAGTTATTAATCATTTTTGTTGATTGTTAGACTTAACTATTAAAATGCACATTTATAATCATGAGTCCTGGTGAACTGCTTTGGATAGTGGAATTATCCTTCTTAGATTGTCTATTCTGATCTACATTTTTTAGTCTACTCCTAGTGTAACTATACTCTAATCTTTTGATTCTTCAACAATTCTCTCACTCAGTATTTTTATTACTTGTCTTATTGTGAAGCCTTTGAAACTGGTCTATCAATAAGTTGCCTAGTCACTAGATCGGGTGGCCAACAACTTAGTCCTTTGACTATTTGGGCTCATTATCTTAGTCTCAACTCAATCAATAGATTTGGGTTAGTTTGAATTTTGACTAGATCTATTGAAGATATTATTATACAATAAGTTTTTATAAACCCAACAAGAATTTTAGTTTTGATGAAAAAAAATAGTAGAGTGTTTGTCACTTCGAGAACCTATCTATAGAGGAGCAATGAAAGTAAAAATTAACCCTAACTATTATTGGTCTTTTAGAGAATTTAAGAACACTTTTAGCAAGATGAACCCACATTTTAATATATTATTATGATTTCAGATATGTAAATTATTATGATAAAAATTTTATCACCAAAAGGGAATATAAAAAATGAAAAAGTAAGAGTTCCTAACAAAATTTTCCACTTCATCCTAGCACCGCCACCATTAACACCACCTCAAGTATATCGGGCGCCTTCCCTCACCACCTGCAGCAGTCATTCGCGCTGCCAGCACCCCACACCCACTCCCAATTTTTGCAACACCAAAGTCTACTCAATCTTAATAAATTTTAGCAAACTTGCAAAATTATTGTAATTTTCAGGAAAAATTAATTTAATATAAGTTTGAGCATTGACAGGAGAAAACAAAGTTGACATATTGCAGAAGGAAAACAAAGTCGACATTGTGTAAGAAGTTCAAGAGAACATTAATGACTAATGACCCACTAGGTGTGACGTGCCTGTAGGTTTCAACAATTAGCCGTTGATCTTGGGAATGAATGGCGTTGCCGACCTCGAACTGTCCTTGGCTGCATGTCGACGGCCAATGTACGACTGCTGGTTGTCTTCTATTGGCCGCTGATTGTTGAGGGATGCCGGTTGATGATAAATGGTCGACTGCAATTCAAATTACCTTTTTTACAATCACTTTCTAATAACATTTACTTAATTAATAGTGATTTGCTGACCTTTTCATATCAAAATTTCATGCAGTAATATTCACTAGCAACTCTCTCAGGGCAAAGAACCGAGGGTCCTGGGGCGCTCCGTCACGCCTCTGAACCATTGCACCTCCATCAAGTGGTAAACGCGTGATAGCCTTTTGATCATTCAGATATAAGATGTTACGTACACGTCGATACATTTTCTAAAGCCGGACGTCCATCTTCAGCGCAGTCTTCGAGCCGAATGTAACGAGTTTTATTACCGACACTATCGACACAGCCGCTACTTATCCGAGCCAGAGGAAGACCTTCTACTTAATATATAGTTCACCCTTTACACATATTACACATCACATTA
>JAODPA010113920.1:0-19127 GCA_025585075.1 Nepenthes mirabilis
TGGACATTAATAAAGTTTTATTGGCGAATGGTTATTTAAGAAAAATAACCTGGTTCGTCACAGTCAGTATCAGCGATGGTATAGGGACCAATTGTGTTTTAGGGCACACAATTCAAAGCCGATGGAAGATTATTAGCCTCCAAGATCGAAGGATTATTAGCCTCCACGGTAAATTCCTGGATGAAGGGTAGACCACGTATAACTCCATGGACAGAGTTATCCCAATTACCACCGTAATATCCTAAGGCATGACAGAGAACTTCACATGATTGTATATTAGTCTTGGGTTCTAATTAACAGAATCAGAAATAGTTTTTCTCTCGTTTTCTTAGCTTATAACCCATCAAGCTTCAGAAATAAGTATAGATTTCACCATTAATCCTTCAAAATAGTCCAGAAATCCACAGAAACTTAATAGTGCAATTCTGTATAAATTTCTCAGTTTATAAATTATAATATTCACAGTACTCTTTTACAAATTAACTGCCACATATCAGAAATTATGAATTTTAAACATTAAATCCTCGATTTTCGTATCTACGATTTTGATAAATATTTTGGACATAAAACGGATACCAAACACATACATTTACATGAAATCGAAGCCATATATTGTGGTATATACATGTAAACATAAAATCTATTTGATTAATTTACAGAAAAAGGCTTTATTTATGTAGAACACGGAGAAACATGCTTTTAGAGTATAAATATAGTAGCAGAGATATTAAAATACTGTAAAAATAGTAAATAATATCCAGAGTATACTTGCCTGCGCTTGGTTCAAAGTTATCTTTACTCTAATCGGAGCTGGATGAAGATTTTCCTCCCCTTTTTCCCTTTCCTATCCTTCCTCTTCCTCTCCTTCAGTTTCGTCGAGCTGCTACTACTCTCTTCCCTCAAATCCTCTTTTAAAACAAGAAAAAGAGGGTCACGTGGCTCACCTGAGGGCCAACGTTGGAGCGCCATCGAACGGTCCTCGAGTTGCCCCTCTCACAAACTGGCACCTCGGTTGGTGCTCGAGCGTCAGACTCGTAGCCTGCCATGCTATTGTCTTGCTTCAAGTGGCCATCAGGCAACTACATTCGTAAAATGGTGCTCGAGCACCGCTTGAGCTTCCGTTGAGCGCATTTCTAGTTTTGACCCATTTTGCCTCATTTTATTTCGGTATCAAATTTTTCACTATACTTAAACCCAAACATGATTTTTATCTACATCATTATTCCAAAATCATCTTGTTCTACGATTGGGATCTCACAGAATAGGAAGGTGGTAGCTTATGGGTCTCGACAGTTGAAGATTCTTGAAAAGAAATATCCAATCCATGATTTGAAGTTAGCCACCATGGTATTTGTATTGAAAATTTGGAGGCATTATTTGTACGGTAAGAAATTTCTAGTGCATTCGAATCATAAGAGCCTTGAATATCTATTTTCACAGAAAGAATTGAATATGAGGCAGCGGAGAAGGATTGAGTTTGTGAGATCCCGATCCCAGAGCATAATGATTATAGAGTAATTGAGTTGATAATAAACATGATTGGGTTTGAGAATAAGAGAAAAATAGGTACCGAAGCAAAATGGAGCAAATGGGGAGAAATGGGATTGGCGCTCGAGCTGGATGGACTCTCAAAGCTTTTGAAGACTTGGGATTCTTGATATGGATAATGTAAATGCCTGAATGATGAAGGAAACTATTTGTTAATAGTTATGATATGTTCTGTATACTGTTGATATAGAAATTACACTTCCGCAGGTTTATAGTTGCTTTCGCTATTCTATATTCTGGATTTGTGTACAGGTCCTAGATGGCATCTCTTGTATATATTTCTGATTTAGTAGATAGGATTATGTTAAAGCCATGGATGGATATGGCCTTGTGATCTTGTGTATGTGTGTTGTAGGATGTATTATAGTATTTTTGATTAATTGTGTGCATGTACATATTGTTTAATATAGGTTGTATATTTGGATTTTCATTCAGTTTTAGATAGGACTCCGTCAAAATTTCTGCAAAATTACTGATGTAAATTTATGATTTCTATTCTGAACCTGTCTGACAGAGGATCCTATGGGAATTAGGACGCGTTTTGTCACAGAGTTCTTAACGACTATGATTGTGAAATCTATTATCAGCCTAGGAAAGCTAATGTGGTCGCTGAAGCTCTTAGTCACCGGCCCAGTTTTGTAGTGAGGTTGCAGATTAAGCAGATGGAGATGTTGGACTACTTGAAGTTCTATAATATCTAGCGGTATGTCAGGGGAAATTGGATGATGTGACGGACCGGATTATTCTCCATTGAACAACCTCCGTCAATGGCTACACACACACTAAAGCCCATAATTAAACTATGGACTCTACAGAAAATCCGACAAAGTTTCCTTTGCAACTGGGCGAAAAACCAAGGATACGACTTGCTCAAAAGCATCCTGTACAAGCACACGACTAATAAAAGGCTCAACTCAAAGCCTACAACACGCCACATAGGATCACAATACGCCATGTCATCCATGGCTTCAATACAGTACCCCTTACTACTATACTGGATCTAGAGATGCCATCTAAAAGAAACAAAACTCAAAATATCAATACAGACACGGAAGCATACTAAAACATCATAATCTGCGGAAACATAACAAAACCATAAAACAATAACTATAACGAGCCACGCTCAACCCCGAGTAGCCGTCCGCAATCCGATCCAACTCTAAGTCCAAATCTTTACTGCGCTCGCCGTCCAGCCGATCACACCAAGCAAGCCTCTCCTTGCTCTAACTATCCGGCGCTAGCTAAGTGTTCTCATCTGAAAGGAAAGGCAACAAACAGCAAGAGTGAGCTTACAGCTCAGCAAGTATAATCATAAACACATCTCCTAGGCATATACAAGAATTGAAACGGGAGGGAATACAGTCACTCTCCATACTCAAGAAACAGGGGAGGGAACAGGAACAGGAAGCAACTGGAATCACTTGATTCCTACGATTCTCATGATTACGTTGATCGATCATTAATCAGAATCACTTGATTCTCACTTTCTCATGGCTACACTGTCTGGTCATCATTTGGAATCACTAGATTCTCACGATTACATCTTGAATCACTAGGTTCGCACGTTTTCATCTTGAACATGATTCATTTTCATTATTACATTATCTTTGCGGACCCCGGCTAGTAGACCGTACTAACCAACGATATGAGAGAACGAGGACAGGAATGTGTTCGCTACACATTCTAAAGCCACGGCTACTATTTTAGGTCGGTAGCACACGACGCTTAGTTGCATCCATGCAACAATCACCAAGACGACTACATCTCAATATGTAGCGTCGATCGACACGCCCCACATCCCCGGGGACCATGGCAATCCTCGTTCTTCCACAGTAGTTTCCTAAAGCATACCACATACATCACCCACTCCCACGAGTGGTCGGAATACGTGGCCAAGTATTCCTCGGGTTCACACCGCGATGGACATGGTATACTAAAGAATACTACCCATACGACTCAGGGTCCTAGTTTCAAGATTAGGTTCAACACTTGGAGAGGAAAACCCACATTTGCCACACACAATCACAACTCGGGGAAATCTCATTCCCATCACAATCATCTCCAACCAGGAGATTACATCATCAATCACATCTCCATCCAGGAGATTACATCATCACAAGCTCAATGTGGATTCCCTTCCATTCACGTCACGGTTCACAATATCCAGTAGGACTCATTTCCCTTAATCACAATCCGTGGGGCTCAATTCCCTTAATCCACAACAAGTCATCCAAGTTCACGAGAGAGATTAGATTCTTACCTCCGATGATCACATATCACTTTGGAACCTCCGGGACTCATCCCTTGCCTCCAGCACATGGATACACGTTTCGGAGCTTACATTTGCATTTAAACATTTAAACGTTATATCAATAACAATTATGGAAGCATAACACTTATATTTCTCATTTCATTTTCGGTGAACGATAACAGATTTCCTTTTGAACACCCGGACGCCGCATACGGTTCGATACTTGGAAATTGGACGTCCGGTGGATTTGTACACACACTTGATACATGAGATTTCACATTTGGGTTCGATTTAACTTAACACGAGGGTGGAAGTATGCAACTTCCCATTCATTTTCGGATTATCCACAACGGGGAACTATTAAGGCTCCCGGATGCCACGAACGGGTCAAATCTTGTGGGATCAGGCATCCGGTCGATATATACGTACAATTGGGATACGGGGATTCATATTCTAGGATCATTTCATCATTTTACAAAGGTGACAACATGCAATTTCCACCTTCGGTCTTGGGTGAACAGTAACAGCGCCCATTTAGAGGGCTTGGACGGCGCGAACGGGTCGAGACGTGCGAGATCGGACCCGCGGTAGACATATATACATCAATGGGATGTGGGGATTCACATTTTGGGGTCAATTTCATGATACACGGGCGGGAAACAGGAAATTTCTAATTTTTTTATGGGTTAGGGTTTCGGTAAAACCAAACCGGGCGAAACGAACACGATTTGGCCAAACAACTACGTATTCCCTAGCCCATACTCATGGGTTTCAAGATTCTACCATTCACCGTGGGTATCGACACAAAATACCCAACAAAAACACATAAAACATCGAAAGAGAATGAGAAGTGGATATGAGAACACTTGCCTCGACGCGTGCTTTCACTTTTATACCTGGCTCTCGGACGGAATTGGACTCTCGGGCTCGATCTCCCTTCTTCTCTCTCTAGAGTCGCCCCTCTCTCTCTCTAAAACCCTCGGCCGATCAGAAAATGAGAGAGAAGGGAAACTCGGCGCGTATTTATACTACGCGTGCCGCTCGAGCGCAGTTCGAGCATGTAGCGAGTTGCCGTGCCACGGGCTGTCCGCCGCTCGAGCGGAGTGAGCGGCCTTGCTTCTTGTTTTTTCGCTTGATAGGAGGGCTCGAGAGCCCATAGGGCGCCGGTCTGAGCCGCGGCAAGCCAGCAGCAAGCCTACGCCGCGTTTTCGCCATTCGAGACCCGTTTTGACCATTCTAACCCAATCTTTCACATCCTAGGGTCTTTTCCTTGATTATATAATCTTAATAAGCCATGATTATCATGCTTTAAAATCCGAAATCGTATTTTCAAAGTTACATAACTCGGTTTACAGTTTTCGTTCCCGATTTACCGATTTTGGCTCTTTGAGCTGATCATCCGATTCCTCTTATACCTTTTGACCATGATACACCCATATTGACTTAATTGCCATCTAATTATTATTTCCTTAACTCGGAACCTCACAGATGATGTTGTCTTTCCTATAAGTACAACTTGTGATCCTCTAGAAATTAAAGAAGGTTAAGCGAATGGTCCATTCTTGATGGATATTGTTAGGGATCTTGATCAAGACTCTCGGACTGGTTTTAATGTTCATATTGATGGAGTCTTGTAATTCCGATATCGTTTATGTGTGCCTGATGATAAGGAGCCAAAGGAAGAGATCATGATAGAGGCTCACGAACCAGGTATACTATTCATCCTAGAATTAATAAGATGTACCAGGACCTGAAGAAGATATTCTGGTGGATGAATATGCAGAGAGAAGTTGTTGCTTTTGTTAGTAGATGTCTTATTTGTTAGCAGTTGAAGGTTGAAAGGAGAAAACCCTTAGGTTTATTGCAGCTTTTACCCATCCTGAGTTAAAAATGGGAGGATATCTATATGGACTTTGTTATGGGCTTGCCTAGGACCCCGAATAATCAAGATATGATTTGGGTCATTGTGGATCGGCTTATGAAATCGGCTCATTCTTAGCCATTTAGACGACGTACTCTTGTGATCACTTGGCACAGTTGTAAATTAATAAGATTGTCAGATTGCACAGTTGTAAGTACTGGACCACCTACTATATCGACTACTTCGTCTGCGAGGGCGAATAACCAGCTCTATCTCACCTCCCCTGTAGTGTACGGAGCTTTGAAGCGCCTTAAAAGTTATCTGTAAGGCTCGACTGTGGACAGAGAAACTTAAGAATAAATCATAAGTCTAGTCTTTCGGTCTCCCCCGGAGGGTAGAGCCCGAAGGGCGATATTGTTAAGAAAGAAAAGAGTCCGGTCCTTTTCCTTCCTGCCTGAGGAGAGCTCCCGTATTCCCAAAAAGGAGGGAGCACTCCTCAGACGAGAGAGATAGGACGACTACGGGGTTTGGGGCGGCAGCCCCAAGGCTAATATCTTAATTAAAATATCCCTTCCCTCTTTCCTTTCCCTTCTTTCTGTCCAGCATCTATTGTATCTGATTATGATCCATATTTCGTCTCTAAATTTTTAGGGAGTTTGCATTGAAAATTAGGGACAAACTTAAAGTTTAGTATGGTATATCATCCTCAGATAAATGGCCAGTCTGAGCAGACCATCCTGGTTTTAGAAGATATGCTCAAAGCTACGGCGATATAGTTGAAGGAAAATTGGGATGATCACTTAATGTTAGCTGAATTTGCGTACAATAATAGTGTTCAGGTAAGTATTGGTATAGCTCCATTCGAAGTCTTTTATGGTAAGAAGTGCCAATCTCCTATCCATTGGGAGGACACAGGAGATAGATGACTTTTTGGGCCTAATGTTATTGGGGAGATATCGGAAAAGATTGCGATAATTTTTGAAAAGTTGAAGATAGCTCAAAGTCGATAGAAGAGCTATGTTGACCGGAGGAGATCCGAGCTCAGATTTGAGGTTAGCGATTTTGTTTTCCTTAAAGTATTGCCGTGGAAGGGGACCTCCAGATTTGGTATTAAAGGAAAACTAAAGCCATGATTTATTGGATCCTTCGAGATTTTGGAGAAGATCAGAGAGATGGCGCTGCCACCGAATTTGGCCGATGTGCCTAATGTTTTTCACATCTCGATATTGAGGAAGTACGTTCACGATCCAACGCACATCATCAATTATGGTTCCTTAGCTATCAATGAAGAATTATCTTATTCAGAGGAGCCAGTATAGACTATGGATCGAAAAGACTAGATTTTGTGCTTGAAGTCCATCCCTCTTATGAAAATTTTTTTGAGGAACCATTCTCACAAGGAAGCGACGTAGGAAAGGGAGGATGAGGTTCGGGAGAATTATCCCCATTTAATTCGAGGTACGTGTGTTTGTCTAATTTCTAGGATTCGTTAATTTCGAGGATGAATTTTTCTAAATGGCGAGAGTTGTAAGGTTTCAATTTTCAAAATATCATAATTAGGAGTAATTAAGATAATATAATCAAGATAGGCATAATATAGATGAAAAACTAAGTTTTAGAAGAGGAATAGGGTATCAATGGGGGGATTCCTGTTGGCCACCTGAGGCGGCGCCAGGGCGCCCATTCCAAGGCAGTGACACTAGCTGGCCGCTCTGAGACGGAATGGATTTTTTTTCCCTCAAAAGCTTCCGTCAAGATAAGAGCAGGGCTAACTTACAAGGTAAGACTTCTGCAAAAATTTTGACAGAATCACCTTTGTAACTGAATGAAATTCCAAAAATACACCCTGTATGATCAACTATTACAAGCACACAACTAATAATTATCCACAATTCTTCCTACAGCATTTATACACAGGATCACATGTGCCATCCATGGAATAAATTTATAAAAATGTTAGCTACACTAACAGTTCAATATCGAGATACCGTCGAGGACCTGTACAGTATATCCAAAAGTTTAGAGTGGAAGCTAAACTATTAACCTGCAAAAGCATAATTTTCTTTTACCATCACATACATCGTATGCATTCTGTATAAAACCCACATGTGCATGAAAATTCATAAATACAAGATCAGTATACATAATCACATAATCAAACAAGTCTTTATGTCAACAGGCTCTCCCAAAGTGGCTCCAAAATGCTTCAGGTACTCAAAAGTCTTCAGAAATTTCTTTCGCTCACTCTTTCTCATCAGGCACTAACTCTGCTGTCTCATCTGGAGGGAAAAAAAATAATAAAACAGTGTGCCGGGGCCCAGCAAGATACATGCATATGAATGGTAAAACAATGATACAGAACGGTCATATAACTGTACAGAAATAGAATGGTTAAATTGTAATCGGTAAATTGTAAACTATAAACGATACACTGTTAACTATAAATGATACACTGTAAACTGTACACTGTAAACTGTTACATAGCATAACGGTAACAGACCCTGTAAGTATACCCTACTAACTGAGGGGGCGAGTAATCGAGGATAGATTGTGTTCAGTCCACACAATCCAAGGCCTATCATTGTAACATGTATATCCCATCCCGAGAGATCTCTGTACTATATGCCACTCGAAGGTAGGCCTGTAACTGCGGTTTCTCTTGACTTTAATGCCCCGAGGAAGGACGGACCACAAATAACTCCATGGACAGAGTTATCCTTGATTACCACCGTAAAGTCCTAAGGCATGTTGGAGAACCTATCCGGACTGTAGTCAGTCCCAGGTCTTAAATAATAGTAATGAAAATAATCTCTTTATTGAAAACCTTCTTTCATAATCATGGTTTTACAACTTACTTTCAGTTAACTTCAGAACGTACAGTAACGGTCTACAAACTCCTTCGGTTTTACTTCAACGGTGCATGGAATTTTCATCGGTATAAGTCCGTACAAATTTTCAAAAACAAATTATACAGGGAGCTTTAGTTCAATGTCAAGTAACTTTTATATAACAGGAGCTACGGTTAAAAATCATTAAAACCACTTCATTTTCGTACCTAGGGTTTCGCCAAAACTTTCGGACTCAAATCGATCACTAAACATGTGTTTATTCATGAAATTAATGCCATAAATCCATACACATACTAAATCATGCAATTTAACCAAAAATCCCCAAAATTTTTGAGTTAGGGTTTCGGAACCAAAAAAACACTATTTGCATGCATATACATGAATTCAAGCCAAAACTTGTAATAAATATGGGTAAACACAAAATCTAACCGAACAATCGAAGGAAACATGCTTCATTTACTTTAAACTTACATCAACATCATTCTAGAACATCTTTATCAACTTTAAAGCAAGAGGAAACGGTAAAAATGAAAAACAATGTCTGAAGTACACTAGCCTTGGCCCGATCTACCGTTATTTTTACCGGGAGTGGATTGGAACAAGTGATTTTCCTTTCTGCTCTTCCCTTCTTCCTCTTCTTCCTCTCCTTCGTGCGTGGTCTGCTCTCTCTCTCCCTTTTCCTTTTTCCTCATCATTTTATAACAAAAATGAAGTCAGCATGCGGAGAAAAGTCGGGGACGCGCTCGAGCGCTGCTCGAGCGCCTGGCGAGTGGCTACATTCTGCCAAACGCACTCGATCGCCCAGCGGGCGCACGGCAAGCGGGGCAACTACTGGATTATGTGCTCGTTGTAGCGCCTCTGGAGCACAGCAGGTGCCACACGGCTGCTTGCTGAACTCGGGTATTTTTTTTCAACTTTTTACTTTCAACCATCATTTTTCACTACATGTTTCACTTCTTAATGATACTCATCATTTCTATTACTTCCAATTTTCACGTTTTTTGGTTCCGGGGCCTCACACTCTGCCCAACTTAAAGAAATTTCGTCCTCAAAATTAAATAAACTACATACCTCAAGAGAAAAAGTGGGGATACTTGCTTCGGATCTCTTCTTCACTTTCCCAAGTGGCCTCCTTCGGTGAATGATTCCTCCAAAGCACTTTCACCAGGGGGATGGTCTTCGTACACAACTTCTGATCCTTTCAGTCTACAATTTGCAGTGGTTCCCCAATATAGGACAAATCCTTGTCAATAGCCAAAGATCAGTAGTCAATCACATGCGTAGGATCATGGATGTACTTCCGAAGCATCGATACATGAAACACATCATGTACGCCCATCAGATTAGGTGGTAACGCCAACTTGTAGCCTACCTCCCCGATCCTTTCCAAAATCTCAAAAGGGTCAATGAACCGTGACTTCAATTTCCCCTTCACTCCAAACCGGAACGTGCCCTTGGATGGTGAGACCTTCAGAAATACAAGATCTCCTACCTCAAAACTTAATTCCTTCCTTCGCCTATCCGCATAGCTTTTCTATCGGCTCTGAGCAACTTTCAAATTATCATGAATCACTT
Organism: Nepenthes mirabilis; assembly: GCA_025585075.1. NCBI lineage: Eukaryota > Viridiplantae > Streptophyta > Magnoliopsida > Caryophyllales > Nepenthaceae > Nepenthes > Nepenthes mirabilis. The sequence goes on from JAODPA010113920.1 coordinate 10,085, forward strand.
TAATCTTCTTTGTTGTTTCTTTCACAATGTCTAGGCCCAAAATCCTTTTGTCTCCGGTCTCCTCCCAGTGAATCGGCGACCTACACTTTCTCCCATACAACGCCTTAAAAGGTGTCATGCCGATACTAGGTTGATAGCTGTTATTATAAGTGAAGTTAGCTAATGCTAGATAAGTATCCCAAGTTCCTTTCATATCTAAAACAGAGGCCCTCAACATATCCTTAAGAATCTGAATGGTACGCTCAGATTGGCCATCGGTCTGGGGGTGATATGTAGTACTGAACTTCAACTCTATCCCCAACTCCTTATGCAAGCTCTCCCAAAACCTCGAGATAAAACGTGGATCTCTATAAGACACAATGGAGGCAGGAACTCCATGAAGCCTCACGATCTCATTTACATACAACTGAGCCAACCTATCACGCAAATAGGTCGTCCTAATCGCCAAGAAGTGGGTTGATTTTGTCAGCCGATCAACTATAACCCATACGGCGTCATGATTCCTAGGAGTCCTTGGTAAACCCGATACAAAGTCCATGGCAATGTCCTCCCATTTCCAGCTCGGGATTGGTATTAGCTGTAACAATCTAGAAGGCTTCCTCCTTTCAGCTTTCAGTTGCTGACATACCAGGCATCTCTCTACGTAAGCCATGATATCTCTCTTCATATTTCTCCACTAGAAGATTTTCTTCAGATCTTGATACATTTTATTTGTCCCCGGGTGGATCGTATGCCGAGGCTGGTGAGCCTCCTTCAAAATCTTCTCCTTCAACCCTTTATCATCCGGTACACATAATCGGTCTCTAAACCTTAACACACCATCATCCCGAACATTAAAATCAACTCGAGACTCTTTACTCAAAATCACTAACAATATCCATGATGAACGGATCATTCACCTGCTTCTCTTTAACTTCACTAACTACCTCCGGTTGAATCTGAAAGTACGACAGGAGCATTCTATCACCTTTAGCATAACGTTGGATATCACACTGCATCAGATAATCTAACATCTCCATCTGCTTGACCTGTAGGTGTGCCACATAACCCGATCGGTGACTCAATGTGTCCGCAACTACGTTGGCCTTCCCTGGCCTATACTGTATCTCGTAGTCGTAGTCTTTCAAGAAATCAAGCCATCTTCTTTGCCTCATGTTAAGTTCCTTTTGTGAAAATAGTTACTTCAACCATTTGTGATCTGAATACATAAGGAACCTCTCACAATATAGATAATGTCTCATAATTTTCAATATAAAGACAACAGCAGCAAGCTCGAGATCATGAGTAGTATAATTCTTCTCATGCACTTTCAGTTGCTTAGATCCATATGCCACCACTTTACCATGCTGCATCAATACACATCCTAGACCCGCCTTAGAGGCATCGCAGTATACCTCAAAGCCTCCTGAACCCTCCGGAATGATCAGCACTGGAGCGGTAGTCAAATGATCCTTTAACTCCTGGAAGCTCAGATCACACTCCTCTGTCCACACAAACTTAGCCTCTTTCTTCAGCAATTGAGTCAGAGGCATAGCAATCTGTGAGAAATTCTCTATAAAATGCCTGTAATATCCCGCCATGCCCAGAAAGCTCCTAACCTCGGTCACAAAAGTTGGTCTGCTCCAATTTGTAACAGCCTCTACTTTCCTGGGATCCACAGAAATGCCACCATCAGAAATCACATGCCCCAAAAACATCACCTTCTCGAGCCAGAACTCACATTTACTCAGCTTGGCATATAGTTTTTCCTCTCGGAGCACTTGAAGAACCTTCCTCAAATAAATTTTGTGTTCCTCATGATCCTTTGAATAAATCAAGATATCATCAATGAATACCACCACAAATTTATCCAAGTACGACCTAAACACCCTATTCATCAAATCCATAAAAGCAACTGGAGCATTTGTAAGGCCGAAAGGCATAACAAGAAACTCGTAGTGGCCATAACGTGTCCGAAAAGCTGTTTTAGCCACATCCTCCGGCTTAATCCTCAATTGGAAATAACCGGACCTCAAATCAATCTTTAAAAACACTCGAGTTCCTTGCAACTGATCAAATAAATCATCAATACAAGGTAGAGGGTATTTATTTTTAATTGTGATCTTATTTAACTCATGATAGTCAACACACAACCGCAAAGACCCATCTTTCTTCCTGACAAACAACACCAATGCACCCCAAGGAGATACACTCGGTCTGATAAAGCCCTTGTCCAACAGCTCTTGCAATTACAACTTTAACTCCTTCAATTTAGCCGGAGCCATATGATAGGGGGATTTAGAAACTGGACTAACACTAGGAACAATAACAATCTCAAACTCAATTTTTCGGTGTGGAAAAAATCCAGGTAACTCATCTTGAAATATATCCTCAAAGTCACAAACAATCAGGATGTCCTTAGTTAGCACACTATGACTCCCAGTAGTGCAGGCATATACCAAGTAAGCTATACATCCACTTCTCATCAAATGCTTAGTATGTAAAGTAGAGATCAACACAGGTACCCCCTTTTTCTTAATGCCCTGAAAGAAAAAGGGCTCCATTTCGGGAATATTAAAATAAACTCGCTTTAGAAAACAGTCAACACAGGCATGGTATTTAGCCAGCCAGTCCATCCCTAGAATCACGTCAAAATCACCCATGTTTAACAACATTAAGTCCACAACCAAATGGTTCCCATTCACCTCAATTATACATCCCGAATACATAACATTCGTAATCACAGAGGATCAAGTGGGAATATACACAAATAATTCACAATCCAAAATACACGGGGCAGATATAATACAGCATGTAAATCACGGGGAAACAAAGAAATGGGTAGATCCCGAGTCAAATAATATGGATGCAAAAACTCCACAAATAGAAAGGGTACCTTCCACGACATTCAGAGATGCCTCCGGATCCTGAACAGCCACCGCAAAAGCCTTTGCCAAGACAGTAGGCTTCTTTTCTTCTAGCCTCGGAAGTGTTGGACAGTCCCTGTACAGGTGGCCATGCTGCCCACATCTGAAACACGCTTTTGACAACTTATGGCATGCTTGTCCTAGATATTTCCTCCCACAGAAGGTATAGTCTTCAGCCAACGCTCTAATACCGATTACTAACTAAGTCGGTACAATACTTTTTCCCTTGTCAGCCACCCTAGTCTTCTTGGAAGGTCCAGTGGACCCCACAGCAGATCCAGTACTAACTCCCGCTCGACTAGCGGTCCTCTTGGCATAGAATCTCTCCGTTTCCGCTTCCTTCTCATAAATCACTGCTCTGTCCAGGATCTCGACATAAGTTTGGAGCTTTAAAATAGACAATAACTTTCTAATGTTACCCCGTAGCCCTTGCTAGAACTTCTTCGCTTTCCTCTGTTTATCCTCTACGTAGAAGGGTGCAAAATGGGACAGCTCGGTAAACTTGGCATCATATTCTTTGATTGTCATGTTCCCTTGTCTCAATCTCATAAATTCTTGCTCCTTCTGATCTTGGAGACTGGATGGAAAGTACTTCTCCAGAAATGTATCCTCAAACATCTCCCAGGTAATGACATCATCAGGCACTCCCATCGCCCTCTTCTGTATATCCCACCAACTATCAGCTTCACCTTCCAATTTGTACGCCACAAATGTGACTTGTTCCCGATCAGTACAGCCAATCACAGCGAATATCTTCTTTATCCTTTTCAGCTACACGTCTACTTTAGCCGGATTAGGCTTTCCTAGGAAGCCCGGCGCTCGCTCAGCTGTGAATCTATCATATGTCGTATGACCAAGAAGTGTCGGAGCTGACTTAGGTGCAGGAATCGGAGCCATATGTTTTTGCTCGACAGATTCTACCACATTGGTCATCCTCTCAAATAAATTAGTACAAGCGGCCTCTCTATCATAGGACGTGCTAGCGCTACCGCGGTAATTCCTTCTACCCCTTCTACTTGCCATCCTATAATCAAGGTAAATGCAAGGTTATAAGGACAAGAATTCAATGAAATGAGAATGAAATTTTCAACAGCTTTACGGAATTTTCAACTTAGCCTAAGAACCAATCTCTTAAGGGTCCTAGTTGTCTTAACTTCCTCAAGTTATTCCTACAGGAATTCTATTTAGAGATTCAAACCTATGATTCCGCTTTTTGATCAATTAAATCCTAAGGCATCTCAATTCTCTGATACCAAATGTGATGGAATGGATTTTTTTTCCTCAAAATCTTCCGTCAGGACAAGAACAGGTCTAACTTACAAGGTAAGACTTCCGCAGAAATTTTGACAAAGTCACCTTTGTAACTGAATGAAATTCCAAAAATACACCCTATATGATCAACTATTACAAGCACACAACTAACAATTATCCATAATTCTTCCTACAGCATTAATACACAGGATCACATTCATCCATGGCATAAATCAATAAAAACGTTAGCTACACTAACAGTTCAATATCGAGATACCGTCTAGGACCTGTACAGTATATCCAAAATTTTAGAGCGGAAGCTAAACTATTAACTTGTAGAAGCATAGTTTTCTTTTACCATCACATACATCATATGCATTTTGTACAAAACCCACATGTGCATGAAAATCCATAGATACAAGATCAGTATACATAATCACATGATCAAACAAGTCTTTATGTCAACAGGCTCTCCTAAAGTGGCTCCAAAATGTTTCAGGTCCTCAAAAGTCTTTAGAAATTTCTTTCGCTCACTCTTTCTCATCGGGCACTAACTCTACTGTCTCATCTGGAGGGAAAAAATATTAAAACAGTCAGCCGAGACCCAGCAAGGTACATGCATATGAACGGTAAAACAGTAATGCAGAACGGTCATATAACTGTGTAGAAACAGAACGGTTAAACTGTAATAGGTAAACTGTAAACTGTAAACGATGCACTGCAAACTGTAAACTCTAAACAATACACTATAAACTGTAAACAATATACTGTAAACTGTAAACTTTAACATAGCATAACGGTAACAAACCCTTCCAGTATACCCTACTAGCTAAGGGGGCGAATAATCGAGGATAGATTGTGTTCAGTCCACACAATCCAAGACATATCACTGTAACATGTATATCCCATCCCAAGGGATCTCTGTATTGTATGTCACCCGAGGCCTGTAACTGTGGTTCCTCCTAACTTTAACGCCCCGAGGATGGGCGGACCACAGATAACTCCATGGACAGAGTTATCCTCGATTACCATCGTAAAGTCCTAAGGCATGCCAGAGAACCATCCGGACTGTAGTCAGTCCCAGGTCTTAAATAATAGTAATGAAAATAATCTCTTTATTGAAAACCTTCATTCATAATTATGGTTTTACAACTTACTTTCAGTTAACTTCAGAACGTACAGTAACGGTCTAAAAACTCTGATTTTACTTCAATGGTGTATGGAATTTTTATTGGTATAAGTCCGTACAAATTTTCAAAAACAAATTATACAGGGAGCTTCAGTTCAATGTCAAGTAACTTTTATATAACATGAGCTACGGTTAAAAATCATTAAAACCCCTTCATTTTCGTACCTAGGGCTTCGCCAAAACTTCCGGACTCAAATCGATCACTAAATATGTTCTTATTCATGAAATTAATTCCATAAATCCATACACATATACTAAATCGTGCAATTTAACCAAAAATACCTAAAATTTACGAGTTAGGGTTTCACACATACTTTCGGAACCAAATCGGACACTATTTACATGCATGTACATGAATTCAAGCCAAAACTTGCAATACACATGGGTAAATATAAAATCTAACCGAACAATCGAAGGAAACGTGCTTCATTTACTTTAAACATGCATCAACATCATTTTAGAACTTCTTTATCAACTTTAAAGCAAGTGGAAATGGTAAAAATGAAAAACAACATCCGAAGTATACTTGCCTTGGCCCGATCTACCGTTATTTTTACCGGGATTGGATTGGAACAAGTGATTTCCCTTTCTCCTCTTCTCTTCTTCCTCTTCTTCCTCTCCTTCGTGCATGGTCTGCTCTCTCTCTCCATTTTCCTTTTTCCCCTTCATTTTATAACAAAAACGAAGTCAGCACGCGGATAAAATTCGAGGCTGCGCTCGAGCACGGCTCGAGCGCTCGGCGAATGGCTACACTCTGCCAAACGTTCTCGAGCACCCAGCGGGCACGCGGCGAGCAGGGCAGCTACTGGATTATGCACTCGCTGCAGCGCCTCGGGAGCACAGCAAGCGCCACATGGCTGCTTGCTGAACTCGGGTATTTTTTTCAAACTTTTTACTTTCAACCATTATTTTTCACTGCATGTTTGGCCTCTTAATGATACTCATCATTGTTATTACTTCAATTTTTTATGTTTTTTGGTTCCAGGGCCTCACACGCTCGAGGACCGACAGGAGGTGCAAAAACTACTATAGGCATGCCTGCAGCACACTGGCAACACGCTAAAGCGCCTGTTCCAATGTTGCTGCATCTGATGATCGCTTGATCGGCACTCAAGCGCCAATCTATGTATTTAAGCACACGAGGGTTTCTCTTTCCATCATTTTAGACAAGTCTGAGAGAGGAGAGAGAGAATGCGAAGGGGTAGAGAGAAAAGGAGGAGATCGAAGCACCGAGTCCGATTTCAGCTTAGAGCTTGTTAAGGAAGTTGTAGATCGGGTCGAAGCAAGTACACCCATATACTTTTCTTTCTCTGGTTGCACTTTTTATTCCATTCCTCTTGGGTATTTTTATTTCGATACCCGTCTAAACTTTTATTTTTATAAAACCCATGTCTGGAGCATGCATAATGTTAATTTTATGTCTGATTTCTAAGTTTTGTGAGGAATTATACTCTAATGAAACCCTAACCACATGCCCATCCTTTTTATCTGTTTATTTTGAGGTTTTTCCATTATTTGGCTTTAAAAAATTGGAACCCTAGTTTGTGGACATGACTGTTTAATGTTTATTTACATGTATTTTGTACATCATATTTTGTATATTTCAAAAAATATGTGGGTACCTTTTGTGAAGAAATTTGTAATCCGGAAGCTCTAAAGATATATTTGGCAGAATGCGTGAGCGCCCGTTCTAGTGCTGCCACACTTGATACTCACTGACTAGAGCTTGAGCGCTAGTCTATGTATTTGAGCATGGTAGGGTTTCTCTTTTCGTCATTTTCGGCAAATCTGAGAGAAAGGAGAGAGAGAGAATGTGAAGGAGAAGAGATAGAAGGAGGAGATCGAAGCATCGAGTTTGATTTTGGCTTTAACCTAGTTAAGGAAGTTGTAGATTGGATCGAGGTAAGTGTACCCATATTCTTTTCTTTTACTTGTTGTACTTTTTATTCCATTCCTCTCGGGTATTTTTATTCTGATACCTGTTTAAACTTATATTTTTGTAAAACTCATATTTGGAATATGCATATATGTTAATTTTATATCCGATTTTTAAGTTTTGTGCAGTATAATGCTCTAATGAAATCCTAGCCCCATGCCCTTCCTTTTTATTCGTTTATTTTGAGATTTTTGCATAATTTGGCTTTAGAAAATTGGAACCCTAGTTTGTGGACATGTCTATTTGATGTTCATTTGCATGTATTTTGTAAATGATATTTTGTATGTGTGACGACCGGAGCGTGGATCCCCGAACCCAACCCGGACTGTCACGGTGAAAATCTCAAATCATCTGAAATCATCAATTCAATACGTCATCAAGCAACTTAAATGTACTCAATTCTATCATTTAACACCATCAATAATCAATCATAAATATATCATTAAATAAATATTTATAACACTGATAATAATTTTCTTGAAAGAAAAATAGCAATATCCATAATGTCAATTCCTTGTAATTAAAACTCTAATAAATATCCAAATGCAACAAAATCTATGATCTTTATCATGGAAACCTCAATCTCTGATATCACCTCTGTCTGGTAGCTACCTAATAGTCACCTGATCTCTTTTCTCTTCTGATGTCAACCTATTTAATTTGGAGCCAATAAAATATAAGAGTGAGCCAAATACCCAGCAAGTAAATAAAATCAACAATAGATGAGTATAATAAAGCATCTCGGATGACCAATAATGAACTAGTGTAAAAATCACGGGTAATATCTCGACTACTGTCCGAGACTCAACAACAAGTCATGTATACCAATCAAAGGTCATGCGAACAATTGTATTTCAAGAAGCAACATGGATTCCATTGAATCTGATTATCAGATTAATACGAGGTCACAACTGTATGAATGATAGAAGTCTCCGTGGACCTTATTCTACCATAGTGAACCAAAGGCCGCATATTTATGCCTCCGACGGCTAGGTGAGTCCCACGAGGTTACCTGGTATCCGTGGTATTCCCACTACCCCTACAGTCCTCCCAGAGGCTGTACCCGTAGCATGCTCATACTATCTCCAATACCCCTCACCAATGATATCCCAGATATCATCATCTACAATGGTCACTAGATTATAAGCATCCCTCTCGACTAACTGTATGAGATAACAAGAATCTGATTATCAGCTCAATTTGAGGTCACCACTGTATGAGATAATAATAATTTCCCTTGACTTTATTCTACCATAGTGAATCAAAAGCCTCGTATTTACGCTCCCGATGGCTGGGTGAGTACCACGAGATTACTCGGTATCTTTGGTATTCCCACTACCCCTACAATTCTCTTTGAGGCTGTACCCGTAGCATGCTCATACCATCTCCGATATCTCTCGCCAATGATATCCTAGATATCATCATCTACGATGGTCACTAGGTTATAAGTATCCCTCTGCAATATCAATGACCTTAACCTCCGGAATATGGAGTCAATATCAGAAAAGTGTAGACTATACTAAGGTTCCGTAACCTCCCATTCGACTCGACACCTTAGTGTTTTCATACTCTCTCCTCAACCGAGCCATAGAGTGCCAAAAATATACACACGCTAACAAAGGTAATGCAAAGAATATTTTACCAAATTTTATCAATAAAATATAGGAATAATCATTAACTGATTATTAGCATTTCAGGCATACCAATACTCATGCACAGTTTCATATAACATATATTACCACCAATGTAAATCAATATACT